>CAJHNH020005962.1:0-16152 GCA_905116865.2 Candidula unifasciata
ATCTTCCACAATGATAGCATTGGATTTAAGGACCATTGTTAACAACATCTGTCTTTAATCCGTTTCTTTTCAGATGCTCAGCTCTCATCCTTTCTGCAATCATTTCTTCGTTCACTCTCAATCCCTTCCTGATATGCACCTTCCACACAACACGGTCAATTTCATTTTGTTCCCATGAGTGCGCCTCAATACATGTATCCTTCGTGTACCGCTTGCACACATCTTTATAACGTAGTAGAGGTCGGCCTCGACATCTTCTTCCTGTCTTTAATTCACCGTTAAAGATGTCCTTGGGGACTCTGCCATCCTCCATTCTCCAGGTGTGACCCAGCCACCTGAGCCTTCGTAGACTGAGCATGGAAAAGACTTGTAGTACCTGCTCTTTCCAGTACCTCAGTGTTTGTGATTTTGTCCTGCCACTTAATGCCAAGTATTCTTCTTAGGCATCGCATGTGAAAGCTATTTAGCCGTCTCTCCTGGTGCAAATAGACTGACCAAGTTTCACTGCCATAAAGCAGTGCTAAGAACACAAGCCTGATAGACAAGGGGTTTTTGTTTTAATCGTGAGCTTTCTGTTTTCCTAAACTCTCTTTGTCAGTCTGGTCATTGTTGTTGCTGCCTTTCCTATCCTGATGTTGATTTCTTGGTTCAGCGATAGTTTACTATTCACTGTGGAACCCAGATAGGTAAAATGGTCTACTGTCTCAAGTTCTTCACCGTCAATGTCGACTGTAGGTCTGTTACTGACACCTTGCACCATAACCTTTGTCTTCTTTTTGCTGACTGTTAGTGCAGATTCACAGCACGCATCAGCAAAGGCAGATAGTAAACATTGCACCTCCTCTTTTGAGTGGGTGGTTACTGCGGCATCATCTGCAAACAGCAGCTCCCTGATAAGTACCTTTCTTATCCTGGGTTTGGCCTTCAGCCTGCGAGCATTGTAAAGGCTACCGTCAGTTCGAGAATGAATGAAAATACCACCCTCCTGATCTCGAAAGGCATGTGTCAAAAGAAGCGAAAAGTATATTCCAAAGAGGGTAGGAGCAAGTACACACAGCCCTGCTTCCCTCCATTTTTTGATTAAAAACTCCTCCGATGTTACATCATCAAAGTTGATTGTACCTTTCATACCTGTGTGAAACGACTCAATAATGATCAGTAGAGTATGTGGACATACAATCTTCTTCAGTGCGTTGAACTGACCTTTTCGACTAACCAAATCGAATGCCCTGGTAAGATCAATTAAAGCAACATACAGTGGTTGATTTTGTTCACGGCATTTTTCCTGCAACTACCGGAATGAAATTATTATATCGGTTGTAGATCGGTTCCCATGAACGCCACACATGGACTCTGGGTAAACGCGATCTCCCAGGATCCGGAGTCTTCGCAGAACAATTCTCGAAAATTCTTTTTCAACAGTACACAGCAGTGATATTCCCCTGTAGTTATTGCAGCCACTCCGATCACCTTTGTTCTTGTACATAGTTATGATGCTTGAGTCTTTGAAGTCTTGCGGAACCCGTCCCTCTTGCCAGCAGAGTGTTATTAGCTGATAAATGTGTCGGGGTAGAATGTCTTTCCTACTCCTGATGATCTCAATAGGAATTCAAACTAAAATTAATTTTTTTTTAAATGTATATTTTTAAAGACCTAGCTATCGAGAGGACGGATTCTTGCACTCCTGTTCGAACTGAGGGAAGGAATAAAGCAGTTTCATTGAGAGCAAAAATCCAACCATTATGACTTTTCTTGATTGGAGAATGAATGGCTAAGCTTGTATATCTGGTTGACATATTTATTTCATTAATAACGGTAATCTTTCCCTGCATGGTTATTGAACAAATATTTTTACACTTAGAAATCCAATGGATGCGTTCAAAATAAGCTGCCTCTTTATATAGTTCCCCGTTTTGGATAGTTTTTATTTATTCATGCTGATTTCAACTAACAAGTGATAAAAAAAAGTAAAGGACTCTTTTCCACGCCTTTAGGCGTATTGGGCATATAGGGCTAGACATTTATTTTTATAGACCAATCAGCTTCAAAATGGATGATGTGGTCAGCATCACGCCCGCCACCTTTATTTTCAGGGACTGCACCTGGTACCCACTCAAGGCTGGGTCGACCTGAGAGCCAAGGCCATTTAAAAAAAAAAGTCCGGCTCCTAACAGGTGAAATTTAACATAATTAATTAGAATTTAAAAGCGCAAGCTGAAATTATTAAAAATTATTTTCCTAAAAATTATGATTTTCTTGGTTGCATTCTTTGAAATTATAATCCCTCCCTGGAAGATACAAGACCATGGGCAGTCGGTCACCATAAAAATAAAAATAATGTTAAAATTGGGTTGATCGAGTTGTCTGCTGTTGCAGACAAAAAATACAATCACTGTCTGAGTTTTAGATATCACTCGAAAAGGTTCTTTTTCTCTGAGTAGTTGCACTATGAGACTGTTAGTCGGCACATCGCCTGTGTTGTCACCGTCTAACTCCCAGGCAATACTTTGTCAGTTCATTTACCTCAGTTGTCTTGTCTGTTTAGCCTTCCAGTAACTGTGCTGTATTTAGTATTCCATTGATAAAGAATTTGGTCGGAACTTTCGATTGTGTTTGTGTGCGTCTTTTCCATTTCCTCCCAGTCACGTATTGTCTGATAGTTATCATTTATTGCAATGAGCACGACTGCATTCCCCCCCCCCCCCTTTTTCCAACCACGTCCCATTTACAGTTCAGTTGAGCTGGTGCTAGTTTTAAGGTAACATAATCGCATTCGGCACATTTCCATATGCGCTTTATCCACATCTTCAGTAGCCAGAGTTCCAATGTCGATGGGTACTAGTAGCAGTCTCACTGTCTGTCTGTATTGACTTTCCTTTGAGCGCCGAGTGTACGCCAGATCCTTCAGCCACCTTCTTCTTCTTCTTTCTTTGCGTTCACCAGCTGTAAACTCTGGTGGAAAGTTATGGTTGTTCGTCCACTTCTGGACTGCAATCCTGTTCCAGAACCTGAGTTTTGCGTGTGCATCTGTTTGACGGATCTGACACATTTGAGTGTAGACTGTTGGTTCCTTGCCTCTCAGGCAGATGCACTCCGACTTCGAAGAAAGCTCCCAGCTAGTCGACTCTTTTGACATGCTTTTGGGCAGGCAGTGGGTATACCATTCTCTTGAGACAGTGATGTCAGTTAACTGACACACCTCTACACTCCTGACACGCAATCTTACAAGCACCGATCTTACAAGTAGGAAATGTTTCAGCGAATCTTTCTTCTTGTTCTTCTTCTGCCTTTCTATCCCCCAATGGAGCATATGCCCTCAACCAAATCACGCCAAGTCGTTCTATCTTTCGCCATTGCATGGAGCTCTCTCCATATCCTCTCCATCTTTCTAACCTCATTCTCCAGCTCTCTTCTCCATGTGTTTTTTGACCTTCCTTAATTCCTATGCCCCTGTTGGTTCCAATGCAAAGACATTCTGGTTATACTGTTCTCCTGTTTTCTCAGTGTGTGTCCAATTCAGCGCCAGCGTCTTTTCCTCACCTCTTGTCCCACTCGAGCCTGTTTAGTTCTCTGCCAAAGCTCTATATTAGTTATCCTATCATACCATTTAATTCACTCTATTCTGCGCAGGCACCAGTTAATGAATGTCTGTAATTTATTAGTAATTGCCTTCGTTGTTCTCCATGTTTCCGCCCCATACAAAAGTACTGATTTGACATAAGAATTACAAAATTGTAGTTTAGTATTTCTTTTAAAAAGGTCTGTGATATTACGTGGTTTAAATATAGTGATATGTCAAATACGTCTGAAGGCATGTACACAGTCCCTGTACTTCACTTTACATTACACGAGGGTTCCAGATCAATATCTCAAAAGTGTGATATAAATTACAGAAATCGTGCCATTGTATTCTAACCTGGAAGGCTAACCTGGTCAACAAATGCCTGCTAAAGTCGGGTGTGTTGGCTGAAAAGTGCAAATATCGCAACCATGCTGTAAACGGACACATCGAAATTACGTCTTCAGATAAACACAGAAGAAAAAAAAAACCTGTCAATGATGTTGTTAAGGATGATGAGCGTTAAGTTAAGCACGTGACATCGGCTGCAGACAAACGCAGTGACGGGATAATGACAGTTCTGTTATCCGTTGTTTGATCAGTGAAAGGATGAAACATATAGACACTGATCGGCGAATGGAAGCCCAGTATAGTGATACTTACCAGTCAGCCCATCAAGAGTATGAATGGTGTAGGAAGTTTCAAAACTGCGTCACTTCTGTGAGTCTGTTTGCGACAGGCACAGGCTCACTGAGTAGTAACTACAGAATCGATTAAATGACATGGTTTTTGTAATGTCTATCACATTTTAAAGGTTTTCATTTGAAGCCGCATCGTAGTTGAAGAAACTCCTCACATACATGATAGGCTGTCCCTTTCTGGACACACCCATTTTCAATTTCTGCATTCCAGTACTCATGCCTATTTCTGTTGGTAAATCAATAAGTGTTTTCTCTCTAAACAGATTTAATCTAAGCCGACCCTTCCCCCTGCCCCACCCCAGAAACGCCCTCTATGTCTGCCTGTAAATGTTTAACATTGGTTATGTTTAGTGTAACCCACTCCAGTCAGAACAAGCAATCAGACGTCATACTGAGGCTGTGAAGACGGTGACGTACAGACAAGTGGGTCACATTTAATAGAAACTTTTGTCGAACACTTTTAAAAAAAAGTTTAAAAATAAAACAACTTCTAAACCCATATGTAATGACTCGATGAGTAACAACAACAGAATCTCAAAATATGTCAGTTTTTGGTTCCACCCCCCCCCCCCAATCCCCCCTCTTCCCCCCCCCCGTCCCCACCCCACACACACACTGAACAGTGAACTATTACTATACGTATTCCCCGTGTGGGATCCGGGGCCCCATCGTGGGGAAAACAAGAATAGACCCACTGCCTACCAAAAAGCATGTCGTAAGAGTCGACTAATTTGTAGCTTCCTTTGAAGTCGGAGTGCATCTGCCTGAGAGGCAAGGAACCAAAAGTCTGCATTCAAGTGGATCAGATCTGTAAAACTGATGCACACGCAATACCCAGGTTCTGGAGCAGGACTGCAGTCTAGGTGTGGACGAACAACCAGAACTTTCCGCCAGAGTGTACAGCTGGTGAACGCGAAGAAGAAGAAGACTATACGTATGTAAATTTTTTTTTTTTTTTGCATGTAGGCCTACGAATGTTTTCTTTTGTCTCGCTTAATCGGTATAGTTCATGTCTATAAATATGTTGGTACATAACAATAATAGCCTAAATGTTAAAAATGTTTTAAGGACATTCTTTTCCACCCTGAATCTCTAATTAAAGTCACAAGGTATTGCAACCAAATTTAAGAAATTTCAGATAAAGGTAGCCTTTTTTAATGCATAACTTTTCTCCTAAGTATTACTTGACTGATATTCTTTTTACTAAATTATTAACATTAAAAAAAAAATTTTTCTGCGAAGTTAGGAACTGAAATTTTTTATTATCTGTGGAAAGTGATGTGTGTGTTCCAGCTCATTCGCCCAAGAATGAAAATTCACATAAACCTGTTTTGTCAAGCTGATTACTGATTCAAGAATCGACATCACAGCACACAGTGCATAGTCATAGGTGCTCCATCTCCCGTAGCAAATGTTTTAAGGTGTAGATGCTAACTATTCGCGTAACACACTGATTTTACACACGCCGATCTCTTCCTTTCTCTCATCCGTCCCTCCTTGCCGGATCCACGCTTAATTCCTGGTTGACACATTCTTGCACATGTTTTGTCATCTAATCTCGTGTCTTTTGTCAACATTCGTTCATATATGGTCTTCAGAATATCTCCCTTGTCCAATACGAGTGTTCCCGTAGCTTTCGCTTTTGTAGCCATAAAATCCGCTCTTTTATTCCCTCGCACTCCTGCATGCCGCGGACAGTATATCCACGTGATTCCCTGCAATGTTGACATACTGATGTTTTATATCCACTCATGTCACATTAGTTCATTTTGAACCCTTCGCCACGCCGACTCAGAATCAGAAACATTAATTCCTCTGGTAACTTTGTGTCCTGCTATCCACTTCAGAGCTGCAGTGATTGCCTCCACTTCCATTCTCATGCTTAAAGTTGTAAATAAAAATGCTCCGTTTTGTTCTGCCACAACCTTTCCCTTATTCTAGCTAACAATCCCCAGCCAGATCTCGCAGTGATCAAACATTAAACAAAAGTTGTCAAACCAATCCAGCTTCGAATTTTAAAAAGTTTATTAAAATGGCAAAAATGTGTTTTGGACATTAAAAACAAAATGTTGGACTTATGTCACAATTATGAAAATTAATATTATTTAAAAATTAGATTCACAAAACGTAGAATGACAATTAATTATCTTGAACAAAACAACACAATGAAACTTTTTCGGAGTCTGGAAACGCTGAAAAGCATTCATTTTGTAGGAACTGTTAAGAACAAGTAGCTTTTGCTGCCTCGAGTTGTGACCAGTCAGAGCTTGAATCCGTAGACGAAAAGCAAAAAAAGATGAACTATTTGACGGAACTTCTTTCTTTAATGATTTTTTTTTTTCTGCCAACAAAATAATTAACAGAAGCAGCAAAAGAAATACCGTAAACTGAAATAAGTTAAAGTAAGGTAAAAGTTTAACAACGATCTAAAACAGAGATTAGATACAGTAGAAATATTATCTTTGTCATGACGTAGACATTTTAAGACATTTTTTTCTTTTGTTTTGTTTGTGTTTAATAAAAACCTAGCGCTGTAATTTTTTAAAAGTAATGTTGCATTAGCACTGTCGAATTCACTGACCACTGGGCATTTCACATGCCTGCTCAGTCCTTGGATGTATCAGCCATATACTAAGTTTCCCCATGATAAGCTGGTTATATTTCACATACTAATAAATTGATCTCGAACACAGAAAAGGCGCACGTCACCAGGTTTTACTCCCAGGTCACATGATTATCATTTTTTTTTAAAACTTTCATTGTTGTAAAGCTGACAGTCGGTGTCTCGTGCTGTTCTTGGAAACATGGAATTCATAAAGGTTTTCCACTCTTAACCCAATTTTGTCTGCACACATGAAATAATGTATCGCCCAAAAGACTTGGTTGTTTGGGGAGGAATAATTAATTTATTGACATGACTGATATTTTCAATTTCCCCCCTCTGGGTTCCGGAGCCACATTGTGAGGGAAAAACTAGAATAAACCCGCTGCCTCCCCAAACAGCATGTCGTATGAGTCTATTAATTGGGGTGGCTTCTTTTGAAGTCGGAGTGTATCTGCTTGAGAGGCAAGGAATCAACAATCTGAATACAGATAAGTCAGATCTGTAAAACGGACCTGCGTGCAACACACCCGGGATCTGGAATAAGACTAAAGGCCAGAAGTGGACAAATAAGCAAAACTTTCTGACGGAGATTACAGTCGGAAAACGCACAAAAGAAGAACATATCCTTAGTTGAATGATTGACTGAAATAGTGACTAAAATGGGTTGAGTTGATCGATATCCTAGTTTGATTGGTGGTTGATTAAACTGATATTCTAAGTTTTAGACTATGTTGATATTCCGAGTTCATTGTTGGTTGAGTAGACTCATATTCCGAGTTCATTGTTGGTTTAGTAGACTGATATTCTGAGTTCAATGCTGGTTTAGTAGACTGATATTCCGAGTTCATTGTTGGTTGAGTAGACTCATATTCCGAGTTCATTGTTGGTTGAGTAGACTGATATTCCGAGTTCATTGTTGGTTGAGTAGACTGATATTCCGAGTTCATTGTTGGTTGAGTAGACTGATATTCCGAGTTCATTGTTGGTTGAGTAGACTGATATTCCGAGTTCATTGTTGGTTGAGTAGACTGATATTCCGAGTTCAATGTTGGTTGAGTAGACTGATATTCCGAGTTCATTGTTGGTTGAGTAGACTGATATTCCGAGTTCATTGTTGGTTGAGTAGACTGATATTCCGAGTTCATTGTTGGTTTAGTAGACTGATATTCCGAGTTCATTGTTGGTTGAGTAGACTGATATTCTGAGTTCATTGTTGGTTGAGTAGACTGATATTCCGAGTTCATTGTTGGTTGAGTAGACTGATATTCCGAGTTCATTGTTGGTTGAGTAGACTGATATTCTGAGTTCATTGTTGGTTGAGTAGACTGATATTCCGAGTTCATTGTTGGTTGAGTAGACTGATATTCTGAGTTCAATGTTGGTTGAGTAGACTGATATTCTGAGTTGATTGGTGGTTGACTAGATGATCCCTAAGTGTTTGACTGACTGGCATCTTGAGTTGATTTGTTGAATGAGCATTTGATTTCCATAACTGGCTGGTTGATTACCCTTCTGAGTTGACTGGTTGATTGATATCCTGAGTTCACTGGCTTGTTGGTTGAATTGACTGGTTTAGCCGACATTTTGACCGACTAGCTACATGACTGGCTGAACAGTTGTATTGACTGATTAGTTGAGCGGACTGGTTGACTGCATTTCCTGGTAGACTGAGCTAATCGATAAGTGAGATGATAAGTTAATTGCCTCATATCCAATGAGACCTTGTCAAAATCAGCTCACTAACTCCGTAAGTGTATTCTCCATTCTAAACGCCTTATAAAAAAATTTGATAATAACTACATGGGCGTAGAGTTGCTAAACCACACGTGACCTGAGCCCATACATGTCAAAATCTGTCCATGGCTCTTCACGGTCATCTTATACACAAGTTCCCTATTTTGGGCCTGGCCAACGTAGATAGGATCAGGGTTTCTTTCGGGATCCGAGTGACAGTATGTACATCAGCCAGTCAAATGTGTAAAACGGAAGTGCAAGCAAAGTTCAAGTGCTGGAACAAGATCTAAGTCCAGAATAAGACTAACAACCGAAACCTTCTTCCGGAGTTTACAGCCAATAAACGACAAGGAGAGGAAATTATGATGATAACAATCATTACATAGTAAGTGATCGTTGAGGCTGTCATGTGTTGTTACGCACAAGGGTAGCCGGCCTGACACTTGGCACACAGGTCGGCACGATGAGGCTTGTTAGGGTCGGTGTGTTTGTCCTTGTTTCTCTGACAGTTGCAGTCGTGCTGCCCGCAGATGGAGCACTTGAGTTTCTCCACACGGTAGGGCATGCAGATGACACGACAGGACTTGCATTCCTGGCCGTACTTCGCCTGTATGTGAAGACACAATATATAAATATGAGCATCACATACACAAATTAGATTTCTAAGAGCTTGCACCTTTCCTATTGCAACATACGCTTGTGAGAACTGGACACTTCTGAACAGCCCATTAAGGCCCTTAAATACAAATGTTATAGACGGGTTTTAAGAACATCATGGGTAAAGACAAGAACAAATGCATCCATACTTCAAGAACTGAAAATTTAAGAAGGTTGGCTATTAAAGACAAAGACATAAAACTGAAATATTTTGGTCACTCTAAACTTCACGAAAGTTTGGAGAGAACAAGAATGAAGGGGTATTTGCCTGTTTTTGTTGGTTTGTTTTAGTATCCAGAAGCCATGAGGTGTTAACCCTTAGGCTCCGTATTATGGATATCGCAACCTTTCGGCCTTGATTCCATTGTAAATACCGTAAATATGGGAGAAATGTGGCTTTTCTGCCTACCCCCGGGAGTGAACCCGGACCACAAGGAGTTCGTCACCCGCTCACCGCGCAATCAGGTTTAGCCAACTACGCTAGAGAGCCGGGCAGTATTTGCCTGTAAAAACGGTGAAGAGGAAGACCAGAGAGAAGATGGGTGCAGCATTTGGCAGATGATCTCAAGATGGATGTATCAGATGCGGGACATCTTGCTTGTGACCAAGAAGTTTCCGTAGGCTTGTTATGGGAGCAAGGTTATAAAAAGGACATGCTACAGACTGACTGACTGACTGACTGACTGACTGACTGATTACAATAACAACACAATATTCAATATATCAGAAAGAAAAAAAAAAACACGAAAAATATAACAATACACGAAGCTGGCTGTGGCTAGGACAACACGTTGAGAACAGCTGATGACAGTCGTCTCTATAACTAGAATATCACTCTTCTGAAACCCACAGGGTCAAAGGAATAAACATAAATTAAATAACCGTTTTACCAGGCTTTTAGGCGTATTTGGGTGAATTGGGCTAGACATATACTGTCAGACCAATCGGCGCTTGGTGAGTAATGTGGTCAACAAGACGCCAGCCGCCTTAGCTTCCCATGACTTTATTGATACACATAGGTAAGGCTGTGTCCACCTGGTCGCCAAATGTCAATTTAAAAAAAAAAAAAAGAGAGAGAACGCCTGTTTCCGTTAGGATGAACCCCTGATCCTTGGATCCACAGGCGAGCGTCACGGGAAAAAAGGCGAGGGGGGGGGGGAAGGAAAGGGAGGGGGGGACCAACTACAAAGGGAAAAAATAAAAAGAAGTCAAGTTACAAAGATGGGAGGACAGTGATCAGCTGCACGCTACGACAAGGGATAGGACAACTTGGCATGAGCTGGTTGAGGAAAATACTCCTTTGGGGGATAAATGACACAAGAAGAATCAAAGAGAAGAAACGGTTCAGCATTTAGGAACAAGTAACTAAATTTATACCAAAACAAACAGTTTAAGAATACAAAACAAAACAGCTACATATATATAATCACATCAGAAGATATCTAAGCAATAATAAATAACTAGGAGCATAAGGGAACAAGTAAGAGAGTGTGCAGAAAGACGCCACTTAAGGGAACTGGTAATAGAGTGTACAGAAAGAAGCCACTTAGGGGAACAAGTAATAGAGGGTACAGAAAGAAGCCACTTAAGGGAACAAGTAATAGAGTGTACAGAAAAAAGACACTAACTATGCAATATAATAAGCAATTTATCTTATATATAAATATATATATCTATAAATCTTCTTGTTCTTGCCCTTGTTCTTGTTGTTGTTCTTTTTCTTCTTCTTCTTCTTCTTCTTCTTCTTCTTCTTCTTCTTCTTCTTCTTCTTCTTCTTCTTCTTCTTCTTCTTCTTCTTCTTCTTCTTCTTCTTCTTCTTCTTCTTCTTCTTCTTCTTCTTCTTCTTCTTCTTCTTCTTCTTCTTCTTCTTCTTCTTCTTCTTCTTCTTCTTCATCATCATCATCATCTTCTTCTTCTTCTTCTTCTTTTTCTTCTTCTTCTTCTTCTTCTTCTTCTTCTTCTTCTTCTTCTTCTTCTTCTTCTTCTTCTTCTTCTTCTTCTTCTTCTTCTTCTTCTTCTTCTTCTTCTTCTTCTTCTTCTTCTTCTTCTTCTGCTTCTTCTTCATCATCATCTTCTTCTTCTTCTTTTTCTTTTTTTTTCTTTTCAGCATAAACCCGTTGAATGAAATCCGCAGCTCACAGTGTCACACCATTTACTCAGCCCAGTAGATGTGCGACGGAACTATATATTTCCGGTATACGTATGGGGCCAAATTCAATGGCTAACCATTGTCAGTAGCAGCAACTTGCCGTCACTAAACAACGTAAACCTGCCTGTCATCCATATCGGACAAGCGATATCACTTCTCTATACATATAATAGAGCAGAGCAAAGAACTGAGTGTATATCATTGTTGGTAACTAATTATAGAACAAACAACTTATTTTTCAATTGTGCAAGCAAGCAACCGTACACGAGAAAAATCAGCTAAGTACAAATTCAGTTAAAATTACAATAGGAAAGTCAAATGTGCTAGAAGCGGTTTAAAAGAACCAATGATGTGTGGATCGCCTTTGCCGGTTAATGTTTGCGCTGCCAGTTTGTGTGTGTGTGTGTGTGTGCGTGTCTGTGTGTGTGTGTGTGTGTGTGTGTGTGTGTGTGTGTGTGTGTGGAAAATCTAGCCGGATTTGTGTGCACCTTCAAATTCCCAGAGTGGATTATTGGTATTATAATGGTCGCTGGTTGCTTCATCTCTTAAATACATTTAATAAAAAAAAACAAATGTACATCTCTGCTAATCAACAACCAGCGCCCAGGCTGATGGAAATAAACTGACGTCACTTAAATAAAACCTGACATAGTGCCCACTATACCGCTCCTAATGGGTTAAGGAGCTCACTGAAGTATTATCTCCATCTTTCAACAATCTCTGGTGGGTCTGTTAATGGTTTTATGTTTTGTCGTTAATTACTACTGTTGGGTCCTAGCTGTTATCTCTTTAAAAATGTTCTGATGGCTGTTTTATCCTTTTTTGCTAATGACTCTCCAAAACGTTCCCGGGATTCTTATTTTGCTTACTTGATCCTCTGACTGGTGTCTCCTCGTTAAAGTTTATAGCTTACATAATCATAATCTCTCTTTGATTTTATCCACTGTTTTATAAGTCTTTTTAACTGCTTCTTTTACTTCTTCACATCATGGAGGTGAATATTTGATATAATTCCGTCTGATTCCTCTGTCTTTTTTCCACATAATTCTTCAGCAATACCAGGCAATGATGTTTTATTTACACCCCACTCATCCTCAATATTGTCCACCACAGGCGATAGTTGTTGAACGCTGTCTCTACTTTCTTTTGTTACTGTTTTTTTTTTTTACTCCTTCTTGTTTCAAACTTGCTATCCTGTTGAAATTATGTTTTTTTAGTTAATTTCTTCCTGTTTTTCTTAAAAACTAGATATTTTGCCGTTATCCAACTATTTTATGGTAGGTGTCAGATAGACCATCGGGGATTGCTCTTGCTTCAAGAATTATCCTTCTTCTTTGGTTCTTGTTAATATAAAATCAATCTGGCTCTTGTTAGAGGTGTTGTTCCATCTGTACCATGTATTCCATTGTGAATCTCTATGGTAGAAAAATGTATTTGTTATAAAGAGACTGTGCTGGCTGCATAGTTCCAATACTCTTTGACTATTTCCATTTCTGTCACTGTTTTTACCTGCATGTAAACCCAGAAACTGTTTGTATTGCTTTCTGTTAGTACCCACTCTCCCGTTGAAGTCTCCCATTACATATAGCATGTTGTTAACCTCCACTTTCTCTGTCTCCTCAGACAGTTCGTCTGTTCCTCTGATAAACTTTACTTTTAATTTATCAGTTAAAAATAAATCACCTGAAATGATCCTTGCGTACAATAAACATGGGAGCTCTCCCATGTTTTTCTGCAACTTGAGCATCGAAAATAACCGTACATTCTTCCCAGATCCGACATGTTTATTAATATGCTTTGTAAAAAAAAAAAACTCCAACAAAACTAAAAATTGTATTGTTAAATGGTAAATTGAACAGCCTCACAAGCACGCTTTGATATCTTTCTAAGAGCCAAAAACTGGACAATTATCGAAGGGTCTGGACAATCAAACGTCTAGATCTATTGAAGAGTCTGGACAATCAAGCTTCCAAATCTTTCGAAAACCCACACACTGGACAGCTAAACCTGAAATTGCTCCCAGTAAAGTCAACTAAATTAATGAAACGCGTCCTAGCTAAAGACCACAGTAATTAATCCCTTGTGAAATAATAACAATCGCGGAAAATATTTGAAAACCGCAGACACCTAGCTCCCCCAGAAACTGGATATACACTTTGATGCGCAGTTGGACATTAAACTGTCTTGTAGGGGCGGTTTTTTCTAGATCTATCTTTTGTTTCAGTTCCTACCTCTGTAGCCAGGGAAAGAATTATGTCATTTCCAGGAAATGCAAGGCTTTTTGTTTCATTATCGCGTTGATATCTGTGAAGTTTGTTTTATGTGATTTAATAGTATTGATAAGATTCTGGCATAAATCAATACTTATTATAGAATCTGCGGCAGAGATTCACAAACTGTTTGGCTTACAAGGTCCTTGACAAAAATATGGAAGTCCTCTTCTAGAAATCTGCATTCTTCAAGCTAACACCCAGAATAATTCACTCGGATGCTGCGTCACCCGGAAATCTTGGAAAGCAAATTGTGCGGAAATAGTCTAGACTGTCCGGTTCAAGCCTTATTTAAGTTTGCAACAACAACAACAACAAAATGTTATTGTTGTTTTTTCTGTGATAATAATAACAGTTATTATTATTATAAATTACTAATAAAAACTAACCAAATAGTAACAAAATAAATAATAATTATTATTACTCGCATTATTATTATTGCTCTTATTAAAATTATTATTTGCTTCCTCTGCTTCAGTCCCCCATTTTTTAAAAACCTGTTCGGCTGTGGAGCGAAGTTTACGATTTTGCTTCTTGCTCGACTGGCCGCATCAACCAAGCAAAGAAGTTACTGTTAAAAAAGTGTCTCCTATGTTATGCTGTTATAGAGTGTCTCAATGTTATACTGTTATAGAGTGTCTCCATGTTATACTGTTATAGAGTGTCTCCATGTTATACTGTTATAGAGTGTCTCCATGTTATTCTGTTATAGAGTGTTTCTATGTTATGCTGTTATAGAGTGTCTCCGAGGTTATACTGTTATAGAGTGTCTCCATGTTATACTGTTATAGAGTGTCTCCATGTTATTCTGTTATAGAGTGTCTCCATGTTATTCTGTTATAGAGTGTCTCCATGTTATTCTGTTATAGAGTGTCTCTATGTTATGCTGTTATAGAGTGTCTCCGAGGTTATACTGTTATAGAGTGTGTCGATGTTATACTGTTATAGAGTGTCTCCATGTTATTCTGTTATAGAGTGTCTCCATGTTATTCTGTTATAGAGTGTCTCCATGTTATACTGTTATAGAGTGTCTCCATGTTATTCTGTTATAGAGTGTCTCCATGTTATTCTGTTATAGAGTGTCTCTATGTTATGCTGTTATAGAGTGTCTCTATGTTATTCTGTTATAGAGTGTCTCCATGTTATTCTGTTATAGAGTGTCTCCATGTTATTCTGTTATAGAGTGTCTCCGAGGTAATACTGTTATAGAGTGTGTCGATGTTATACTGTTATAGAGTGTCTCCATGTTATACTGTTTTAGAGTGTCTCCATGTTATTCTGTTATAGAGTGTCTCCATGTTATACTGTCATAGAGTGTCTCCATGTTATACTGTTATAGAGTGTCTCCATGTTATACTGTTACAGAGTGTCTCCGATGTTATGCTGTTATAGAGTGTCTCTATGTTATACTGTTATAGAGTGTTTCCGATGTTATGCTGTTATAGAGTGTCTCCATGTTATACTGTTTTAGAATGTCTCCAATGTTATACTGCTATAGAGTGTCTCCGATGTTATACTGTTATAGAGTATCTCCGATGTTATACTGTTATAGAGTGTCTCCAAAGTTATACTGTTATAGAGTGTCTCTATGTTATGCTGTTATAGAGTGTCTACGAGGTTATACTGTTATAGAGTGTGTCGATGTTATACTGTTATAGAGTGTCTCCATGTTATACTGTTTTAGAGTGTCTCCATGTTATACTGTTATAGTGTCTCCATGTTATACTGTTTTAGAGTGCCTACGATGTAAAACTGTTTTGGAGTGTCTCCGATGTTTTGCTGTTATAGAGTGTCTCCAATGTTATACTGTTATAGAGTGTCTCCGATGTTATACTGTTATTGAGTGTCTCTGATGTTAAACTGTTATAGAGTGTCTTCAATGTTATACTGTTATCAAGTGACTCCGATGTTATACTGTTATAGAGAGTATCCATGTTATACTGTTATAGAGTGTCTCCATGTTATACTGTTATAGAGTGTCTCCATGTTATACTGTTATTGAGTGTCTTTGATGTTATACTGTTATAGAGTGTCTCCCATGTTATACTGTTATAGAGTGTCTCCTGTGTTATACTGTTATAGAGTGTCTCCGATGTTATACTGTTATAGAGTGTCTCTATGTTATACTGTTATAGAGTTTTTCTATGTTATACTGTTATAGAGTGTCTCTATGTTATACTGTGTGCCGAGTGGCAAATAAATATAATAATTTAGGTAGAATACCAGGACATGTATAAACAAACAGAGAGAAAGAGAACGAACGAACGAACGAACGAACTTTATTTTCAAAGGGTTACAAATTAGGCACGCAGGCCTGTCTTACATTCGGCCCTTCCAAACTTCCATCTTTCACACAGCAGTTGTATTTCACCAATGAAGCATGTTATATTCATGTAATAATATGCATATTATATATATGAAGTAAAAAACAGTAGCATGGCTGGTAAAATATGTACGCACGCTCACGCGCGAACACA
>CAJHNH020005963.1:0-16149 GCA_905116865.2 Candidula unifasciata
GGGTTCAGGTGTTTGGGTTTCTGTCTGTCATGGCCTAGTTAGCGAGCCACGGCCCGGGAAAGGTCATACCAGGGGTTTGTGCCCCCCACGTCCACCCATGCGGGGGTACTCTTCTCCCTTAGTCATACTCCTACCACCACCCACGCCCCACCTCATGCAGGGTATCATCTTCTCCCTTTAATAAATAGCCCCTACCCCCACCAGCCACCCGCAGGGTACATCTTCCCCTTAAATTCATAAAAAGGGTCGCCCCGGAGCCCGAATTGTTGTGCAAAAACTTGACATTTTAAAGATTCAGTAATCCATTATAATCTAGGGGCCCTTATTTACATAGTTTCGCGAGTAACAACCGTCCTGACCGCTCGTGATCCCAGATAAGTTTTTTTTTTTTTTAATTATCTATGTAGTTTGTTAATTTTGTGTTGCTGAGAAGGTTTCAATAGCCCACTTACGTTTTGTTTGCTTTTTTATTGTGAAGGTTGCTAAAAATTTTTTTCGTTGGGGTTTATATTTTTTCAAATCCAAAACTCACGGCCAAACCCAAATTTTTCAAAAGTGTGTCTGGTATTTTCACTAACATTAAGATCAATTAACACAGTTTGAAGACTGTTTTCATTTGTTGACATTCGCACTGGTGTAAAAGGCATGTTTGTCCAACTTTTAGAGTTCCTGCACAACCTTCGGATTAGAAAAATTGGGTAAGTGTTACGCATCCATACCCGCCGTGTATTAAAAACACTTTGGGATGATTTTACTGCCAAATCCTTCGGAGGGCAACTGAGAATGATATCTTCAGTTTAAATTTTCAGCACCCATCCTGATAGTTTGAATTCTGTTTTGATCTTTTTTTCCTAATTGTCTAATCTGTATTTTAAAGGTTTTGAAATCCTGGAGTGCTCCTAGATCTTCACTCCTGTATGCTGTTCGAGCCTCGTCAAAAAAGAGTTTTTTGTGAATTCCATTTTGATTTTGAATATGGGGGACTAATCTTCTTTGGGAACCAGCCTTTTTGTTTTAGTGCGGGTTTCCGGGTTTTTGGGCCATCCTAAAATGTTTTTCCCAAAAGGCTCGCCCGAACACGACTGATTTAGGGCCCCATGATAAATGCGACGTCTTTAAATGGCCTAGGGGGTTTTGGGAAAATTTTTGTTTTTCTGCTTTTGTGTGTCCCCTCCTTTTTCAGTACATAATCCCTTCTGTTGTAATATTCTTATTACGTTTCAATTTTAATTTAACAATGCTCAGTTGGGGCCATCATCCCCAAGGTTCTTTTTAATCTTTCATTGTTCTCTTTGGGATTTAATAAACTGTAACACTGTATTGACAGTGATAATGTCCCCTTTGGAAGTGGGGATTCGTGACAAATTTTATAAAACTGCAAAATGTGGTTTTTTAAGACGAAAATATAATCCCCAGAAAATAAAAGAGTTAAAATAGTCTTGAAAGAAAATGACTCAGAAAAACTGATTGCCCCCTCAGGGGAGACAAACTATATTTTTGGCTATGATAGAAGGGGCACTGCTGAACTAGTGAAGGTGTCTGGCCAAGTTTTTGCCTAAGAGATACCAGGATCTCAAAACGTGTCACCTCATCCGTGGAGTGGTGATGGATGGTTGTTGGAGCTGCGGGTTTACCGCCTAGACTAATAGAAGCAACTATCACAACAAATTGTCATTGTAACTCTTATATGTTTCCCCCGAAAAGTGGGGGTGGGAAGGGGTGGGCGGGGGGCAAAAATTATAACACTTGACACCACCGGCTTGTGGCAAGCCTAAAAAAGGTAAAGGGAAAACTGCTGCCTTGTCCGTTAAGTTTTCTTCCGACATTTGATATTGCATTTTGTAAACATTTGATAAAGTCTGTGGTCCAAACGTTCTTTTTTATCTGTGCCCGTCTTCTCCATACCCTCTGCTGCGCTGTCTTATCACACTGTGTGTTGTATTGAGTAACTCTACCTAACCAGCTAACCACCTTACTTTCTCAGTAACCTACTAACTGACTAATCTACTCAACAGCAACAGCAGGTCTTTAACAGAAAGTCGGTGTTGTCATGGCGCGCCCGATAGTTTCTCGTTCTCTAGCCCATTCTACAACCCTAGGTGTTTCAGAACCATTGCATCTTCAATATCTGATTTCCACCTCTGAAAATGCCAGCGTCTGGCTCGTTTTCAGAAAACTGCACCTTCCATCACTGTTTCCTCTCCTGGCTAACATGGCCAAAGTACCTCAATTTTCAGGACAAGGTGCTGTTGTTGAGCCGATTCTCCTCATGCTCATATCATGTAGCATCGGTGTTTGTCATTTTCTTGGTCCATGATATTATAAAAATAATTTATGTGGCATTTCAGTTCAAAAACTTGGTTTTTCCCCCTCCGTCCAGTGACTGACTAGGGGGCAGCGTGGTCTCGAGGCATGGTACCCAGTAAGGGCTGGGATTTTCTGATTTAAACTTCGACTTCTAGTAATTCCCCCTGGTCTCTCAGTAGTGAGATCGGACGCACGTGTGCATTTTTAGGCACGTAAACAAAAAAATCCCTCAACAGTTAGAAATCGAAAAAGGTAACCTAAAGTCGCTGCCTGGGCAAATTGTTTAGTTAAAAATCTAGACAAAAAAGTATTTCAGGATCCAAGACGGTGCTACAGAGCGTGTGCACTGTGCTGAGCTTCCTCGGACTCAGACATTAGATAGAAGAAGAACGGAGCACTTATGGGTTACTCGTGTGCCATGATGTTGATCCGTTGTGAAAACCTTAAGCCAGTGACTGACTAAGAGTCCACTACTCATAGCCATAAGTTGCCATTAGAAAGTTGTATGATCTCAGCAGTTTTACTTCAACCCGCTAGTATTAGCTTTCCTTTAGGTTTAACGAACATACCAGCTAACTAAATAATCAATATTTCAAAGTTCTAAAATACACAGATTTGTAATCCACGAAGATACTTGTCGGCTGCGACTGTTGAAGTCTATTGATTTATTCTCATTCACAGAAAACCAGTAAAATGTACACGCCAAGATCACAGAGCACCCCTAGACCAACTTTGTGCGGAAACTTCGCTAATGACGTTGATGCCAGGGTTTGTACCGACCGTCAGTTTGTAAGACTAAAATCAATTTCTTTATATCGACACTAGTTAAATAAAATTGGTCTTTATTAGCGATTAACAAAAAAGAAACGCGCGAATGAAACACACTTTTTATATATGGAAGATAGATGTTAGTTTTTGTGTCTTACAATCCACGATATTAAGTAAACGATTCTTTAACATGCCTTCATGCGTGCTGGGCATAGAGGGCTAGACCTATATTTTATAGACCAATCGGCACTTGTTTGGTGATGTGGTCAATATCACGCCAGCCGTCTTTACTTCCCATGAATGTATCTGGTACTCATCTAGGGCTGGGTCAACCTGGAGGCCAAAGTCATTTTTGGAGAAAACAAAAGTCCGGCTTGGTCAGGACGTAAGCCCACGACTTTCCGATCGACAGATGAACTTCTTGCCGCTACACCACGGCGGCACACAACCCACGACGCATCATGGCCTAATTTCGGTAGAAAAAGACCTTTTTCGCGACAATGGTACGAGAATACCACCGCGGAAGAGAGTGTGATGCCTCACACAGGTAGTATTCCATAAGACAGCAACGGGGGCCATCAGACCTCCATTGCGCAGACGATACCCAAAGTCAAGTAATAAACAAAAAATTAATATATATCGGAGAAGGTCTCACATATATTACAAAATTACTGAGGAAAGAGCGATCAAAGATATGAAACTGGTTCACATTTCTGTCCACTAAGAGTTCAATTAAGTTGCTATTTAGGATCGAGTGCCCATCCATCGAGTGCCCCACTTAATTACCACAACGGTTGAGATAGTCTTTGACTCAAAGATTCTACTATTTGACACAGAAGGTTCGAACGCCCGCCACTTTTGGTCAAACTGATCAAAGTTTAATAACAATAAGGAGAAGTCATGCCTGATGCATGCTTCCCATAAATGCAACACACAGTGCGAGGCATCCACATGAAATGTGTCATTGGCAACAACAGAAACCTGGAACCATAAAGAAGCGAGCACGCCATTTGGTGAAGGTAGTAGAAGTCTCGGGTCTGCAGACGGTTGTGTGGACGTTCATGATAGGTGCAGCCCATATAGAGAGGGGAGGCTCAGTAAACAGATATGAGGGCAAACAATCATGTGCAGAACGGGAAGATTCCTTGTGTGCGCCCAGCACCAGAACGTCATATATTGCATCTGCTCTTATGGAAACCTTCCCTCCTCGGACGGCTGGGAATGCCAATTCCCCCCCCCCCCTTTCCCACCTCCAACCCCCCAATTAGAGTCAAGCAGTGAGCAAGCGTCTGTTCTGTACGGGCCCCCTCGGAACATCACTCACATCACCAGTGAATGAGGGGATGACAAAGCCACCAAACAAACGAGGATACAAAAATGTCCCTCAATGTCCATCGAAACTAATCAATAAGGCCAGCCTGGAAAATAAACGCCCCCAAAAAATCGTATGTGTCAGCCGAAAGGCAAATAATCGCAGCTACGCTATAAACAGGCCCAATGTATTTATAACACTCTGGCCAACGGGGAAGAAGAGAAATCTTAAAATACACTCGGACTGCTGACAGTGATTCAGAAATACACTCGGACTGCTGTCAGTGATTTGAAAATACACTCGGACTGCTGTCAGTGATTTGAAAATACACTCTGACTGCTGTCAGTGATTTGAAAATACACTCGGACTGCTGACAGTGATTTGCACATACAATCCGACTGCTGTCAGTGATTTGAAAATACCCTCGGACTGCTGACAGTGATTTGCACATACAATCCGACTGCTGACAGTGATTTAGAAATACACTCGGACTGCTGACAGTGATTTGCACATACAATCCGACTGCTGACAGTGATTTAGAAATACACTCGGACTGCTGACAGTGATTTAAAAAAAGTCTATAAAAATTACAACTGAGATTAAATTGGCGAGATGTGTGTGTGTGTGTGTGGGTGTTGGTTGGGAGAGTAAGACAGACAGACAGACAGACAGACGGACAGACAGACAGACAGACAGACAGACAGACAGACAGACAGACAGACAGACAGACAGACAGACAGACAGACAGACAGACAGACAGACAGACGGACGGGCGGACGGACAGAAAGGATAGATAGATAGATAGATAGATAGATAGATAGATAGATAGATAGATAGATAGATAGATAGATAGATAGATAGATAGATAGATAGATAGATAGATAGATAGATAGATAGATAGATAGATAGATAGATAGATAGATAGATAGATAGATAGATAGATAGATAGATAGATAGATAGATAGATAGATAGATAGATAGATAGATAGATAGATAGATAGATAGATAGATAGATAGATAGATAGAGATAGATAGATAGATAGATAGATAGATAGATAGATAGATAGATAGATAGATAGATAGATAGATAGATAGATAGATAGATAGATAGATAGATTAGATAGATAGATAGATTAGATAGATAGATAGATAGATAGATAGATAGATAGATAGATAGATAGATAGATAGATAGATAGATAGATAGATAGATAGATAGATAGATAGATAGATAGATAGATAGATAGATAGATAGATAGATAGATAGCCTTAACGCAGTTAAAACATCATACATAAAAAACAGAGGTATGTACTGATTAGCACTGATAGAAAGAAATAGAAATATAGAAGGACTACAACATAAAAATAAGGAAAATTATTGTTTTCATTTTGCGAATCAAGCTTGTCACCTACACAATAAGAGCACAGCTCGTCACTGCAAGAAAAAGCTATTAGGATGCACGTTTAACTAGATTTCTTGTCTAGTTCGTCTTTCTATCTTTCTACTTCTTTCCACGAATGGTGGTGTATGCATATCTATGTGTTTGAGGTTTGAATAACATTACGACACACGGATTTCTAACTGCCAAGAGATTTATTATGTGCGTAACAATGGACACGGGCGTCCAGTCTCACTACCAAAGACCAGGGGGAATTACTAGAAGTCCAAGTCCAAGTGAAAAAAATCCCAGCACTTACCGGGGATTGAACCAGGATCCTCTAGCACTCGAGGCGGACACCATGTCGGGAAACCCCACAACCCGCATATATATATGTGTTGTGTGTGTGTGTTTGTGTGTATGTAGAGAGAGTGAGAAAAAAGAGAGGGAAAGAGACAAATGAAATGAGAAAGAAAATCGAGGCAGTGAAAAACTCACTGAAATGATTCGGCTATCCAATATGGCTGCCAATAAGGCCCGAACTCACCAGCTGAGGCCCATATGTTCGAGGTATTAAAGAGTGACACACAAGTCAGAACACAAATGAACGTAATTATCAGAAAGCTCTGCGACCTGCCCAAAGGCTGATATATTTATAGACAATAATAGTTACACTTTAAAACTACTTAACTAATTAGCTCCGAGCTTGATTACAGACAATTTCTTTGTCAAATGTTGTTAACAACGATACTTTGAACGTTGGACAAAGACCAACTTTTCTATTTCATCGCCCTGTGGTTCAACGCGAATAAATAACACAGGTCGTGTTAAATTACAGCGCAGGAAAACATTAACGAGTCACGTAATATTAATTGAAAATGTGATCCGGGTAAAACTGCTACACGGTTTTCTATACATCAATGATTGGATACAATTGGTGCATCACACACAAGCTGACTGTCTGTTGTTTTGTGATTGTAGATTTGTTTGAGGGTTTTTTTTATGGTTTATTTTTTGGAACTTTGACTTGACTTAATTTGCTATGAGGCCCAAATCGGTTTATATTACAGCAGCTAATCTAAGAAAATTTTAAAATGTATACGCTTTTTAAAAATACGAATACTGAAAATTGATTGAACGCCATTTAAGTTTAACCAGAAGATCAATGTGACGACAGACGTGATTGTGTGTTCCTATTTCGGTTGGGGGACCAGACGGAGCAGTTTGGAGATTGATCCAGTCAGCACTAATCACTTGCTCAGTCTGTCCTATTTAACAGTTCACCCCTTTTCCTTTCTTCCTCCCTGCCTCTCTTTTGCTCTCCCTCTCTCTCTCCTCCCTCCTCTCTCTCGACCTCTCTCCTTTCTTGTCTTGACATTTCCTTTCATTTCTCATTCTATCTTTCCTTTCTCTCTTTTCCTTTAGGAGCCTCGATAGGGCAGTAGGTAGCGAGTCAGTTTCATCCATCTTCTAGATCCATCTCAATGTTTGATCTACACCAGAGGGCAGAATTCTTGAGGGTCTCGGTGGCGAAGTAATCAAGTTGTTTGCTTTTCGCTCTGAATGTCGTGAGTTCGATTGGAGGCGGCCGTTTAGTTCACGAATGCTATTTTTTATAGACTCACAAGAGCTAAGGAGTTCGTGCTTTGTGCGATGCTCTTGGCAGGCGGCAAGCCGTTCAGAAGAGAGAGACCGAGCCATATAGTATAAAACCGGGTGCAGTAAAGTCGATCCTCTCGATTTTAACTTTTTTTTTCAACCTTTTTTTCCCCCCTCCTCCCCCTTTTTTTTCCACTTTCTCTTCGCCCGTTCTTCTCTGCTACTTTCTATCATTCCAACTTTCTTCCTGCCTGCCCCATCCTTTCTCTTTTAATTGTTCCTTCCCTCTCCCCCTGATTCTCCATCAACTCCATCTCCTGTTGTCTTGTCCGATATATTTATACCTGCGGCTCGTTTACAGGGCAAGGGGGCTGCGTTGTTTCAAGGCATGGTGGCCGCCTTTATTGCTAGAGGTTCCGGGTTCAATCCCCAGTAAGGGCTGGACGTTTTTCGCGTAGACTCGGACTCGGACTCGGAGTTATTCCCCCTGGTCTCTGGGTAGTGAGATCGGACGCCCGTGTGCATTACTGCGCATGTCAATAAATTCTTGGCAGTTGGAAATCGTAAATAGTAGCCTAAAGGCGCTGACCGGTCAAAATTAGGAGTTAAAAAATCTACCTCAAGTATTTAGGATCCTCGCCGGTGCTACATAGCCTGTGCACTGTGGTGAGCTTTTTTAGACTCAGACTTGAGTTAGAAAAATAACGGAGCACTTAAGGGTTACTACCCGAGTGCCATGATGTTGATTCGTTTTTTAAAATTTCATTTACAGGACGTTGCAGAATAAACCTCAGAATTGTTTAGCTGTTGTGGTTTTTTCTGGGCAAATTTTATTTTCACTAGTTTGGCAATGCTTTCCGATATAACGATGATTACTAATTAGTCCTCATCTTTTTTATTCCTCTTTTCGATCTTTATCATATCATCATCTATCAATATTATCATCATCAAGAATATACTTTTGTTTCCTGTCATGCCGCTTGACAAAGAATTTTAACGCAATTCTTTCCCTTTAGTTTCCTGACATTGCTGTTAAATTTACCGAGCTGTAAGTGAAAGTGAAAATCAAATTTACACGAAAAAGGGTGTATTAACTTAACCGTCATATTTACATAAAAATATAAAATTTACATAAACTGCAAATATAAAACGCACAATAATTGAAAATCAAATTTAAGCAAAAAAGAAAATAAAATTTACATGAAAATAAGAAAAGGGTAACATTGCATGACACTCTGAAATTCGATAATATTAGCTTCTAGAAAGTAGTTGGAAAAGTAAACTTTGTAGATTCCTGATCGTGACATGCAATTCCGGACACGAAAAGTGCAGGAGATATGGTAATGTATTGCTCAGAAAGACGAAGTTTCATTTTGCTGTCGAAATGTCAGCGTCCAAATTTAATATGCATAGAATTTTTTGAGGCATACTTTATTGGAAATACAGCCAAGAAAAATGAGTCAATGGCCACAATCAACACATTAAGAGCGGCACCCATCTACTTCTTTATATATTTCTACGTCTCTCTCTCTCTCTCTCTCTCTCTCTCTCTCTCTCTCTCTCTCTCTCTCTCTTTCTCTCTATCTCTCTATATCTGTGTCTCTGATAGTGAGACGGTGTGTAAGTGTGTATATTTAGTTTTATCTCTCTCTTGCTCATGTATAAGGTTATATATATATATATATATATATATATATATATATATATATATATATATATATATATATATATATATAATTCCAAGTCTTTTAGGCGTATTGACTAGAACTATATTTCATAGACCAACGGCACAAATTGGGTGATGTGGTCAGCATCACGCCGGCCGCCTTTACTTCCCAGGACTGCACCCGGTACCAACTCAGGCTGGGTCGACCTGGGAGCCAAGGTTAATTTTTTGTTTTTAAAGTCCGACTCTACCATGGAGCGAACATACGACTTTCCGATCTGCAGGGGAACCTCTAGCCGCGGTACCACGGCGACTCCCCCCCCCCCCCCCCACACACACACATATATATATATATATATATATATATATATATATATATATATATTTATACATATATATATAAAACCTTATCTATATTGCAAGCTAGTGGAAGAAGTGGAGGGCAAAGAAGAATGTGGAATGACAACATCAAGACAAGGAGAGGGTTATGTTAACATACACTTATTCATCAAGCAGAAGACAGAGAAAGTTGGCGGATTTTGTTTGCAAATGCTTCCATCAATACACCTTTATGACCCTGCCTGCCTGCCTCTCTGTCTGTCTGTCTGTCTGTCTGTCTGTCTGTCTGTCTGTCTGTCTGTCTGTCTGTCTGTCTGTCTGTCTGTCTGTCTGTCTGTCTGTCTGTCTGTCTGTCTGTCTGTCTGTCTGTCTGTCTGTCTGTCTGTCTGTCTGTCTGTCTGTCTGTCTGTCTGTCTGTCTGTCTGTCTGTCTGTCTGTCTGTCTGTCTGTCTGTCTGTCTGTCGGTTGGTCGATCGGTCTATCCTTTCCTTCACCAATCCATCTATCCATCCAACCATCTATTCATCCAACTGTCAGTCCATCCATCCAGTCATCCATCAACCTATCAGCGCAGTAATTTATCCATCTATCCGTCCGTCTATCCATCCATTCATCCCTCACTTGCGTTTTCTATCTCTCCCACTCATCATCCTCTATATTTATAAATCTTCTATAAACTTAATATCATAGCCCTAGTGGTCAATTCTGTGTAGATTCTGCCTAAGATTTCCCAAGAAACAAACAAGATTCTCAAAGCGCTAAGATCTTTTCCTAGCCCTAATCTATGATCATTTTTTGTATTTATCTAGTTTTAGAAGGAAGCCGAAGGGTGCGTTAATTTATCTGATGTGAACAAATCTAACGGGTATTAATGATCCCGGTGTTGGATTTCTCTGGAATATAGGGTGTGTTTTGTTTTTCTTCTCGTGTTAGGATTTGTCCTTTCGTGGCGTTGTGTTGTCGATATTATTGTTGTTATTTTCAGCTTTTTCGTGTGCTACATCAACTGTGGTATGATTGTCGTTACACTGTTAGTGATTATATAAGAGCAGAAATTGTACAATCTACATCAACATCATCGTAATCGTCATCATCACTATTTTCTTCTTCTGCTTCTGTTTCTTTTTCTTCTCCTTCTTCTTCTTCTTCTTCTTCTTCTTCTTCTTCTTCTTCTTCTTCTTCTTCTTCTTCTTCTTCTTCTTCTTCTTCTTCTTCTTCTTCTTCTTCTTTTTCTTCTTCTTCTTCTTTATCTTATTTATTTAATCGCCACTATCATCATCACCAGCATCATCCAAATCATTTACATCATCATTATCATCATCATGTCATGCGGGCTGCATATCGCAGAGAAAATTATGACAACAAGCGAGACTCAGTATCCTTGTCCAAGTAAAAGAGGGGGGGGGGGGGGTACAGCCTAGTCTAGCTAGATTTGTACATTTCACCATAGACACAAGGTCAGTCAAGACAGAAGGGTTGTGATCAATCGTTATACTTGTGTGGAAGTACCAAGGAGGAGATCGGAGCACCTATGGATCTGTCTGGAGTATTGTTATAATAGTCCTCACTATTCACTATCCTCATCTACAAAAACATAATTACCTTCAAGTTCACCGTCATCACCATCATCTGTGTTGAGCTGTAAACGGTGGGTTAAACTTCGTTCATGTTTCTTCGACTGCCGAGTGTAGGTGTTTCATTGATTCCTTGGTGTCTCTCCTGGAACTGCAGGCGCACTCGGCAGCCGGCTGACTGTTTCAACGAGAGAGACACCGAGCAACGTGGGACAAAACCCGCTGCACTAAAGTCCAGCCTGCCTCCAGACTTTAACAAAGTGTCATGGAAACATCCAATATGCCACAAGAAACATCCAATATGCCACAAGAAACATCCAAGATGCCACAAGAATCATCCAAGATGCCACAAGAAATATCCAAGATGCCACAAGAAACATCCAAGATGCCACAAGAAACATCTAAGATGCCACAGAAAACATCCAAGATGCCACAAGAAACATCTAAGATGCCACAGGTAACATCCAAGATGCCACAAGAAACATCCAAGATGCCACAAGAAACATCCAAGATGCCACAACTGGCAGCGGTTGAACGTTATTATCACAGTGAGAAAGCACCATAATCGTGTTTCTTGGAAATTAATAATTAATCTAGTCATTCCCTTGTGGAATGCAATTTGTCCTTATTTGAAGCCCTACTCTGGTCTAATGGCTGAACGCGGTTTCCGGGACCTCTCCGCGGGTGATCCTTATCCACATGGTAGCACTTTGCGTCATCGGGTGTTTATCCTTTGTGTGATGTCCTAGTGGGGTGAAATAAGATAGATAGCTAGATCTTGGGACTTTTTTTTTTAAGTTTCGTAATGCCAAGGTTCTGTGTCCGATCCCAGCCTCAGACGATTTGACAGCAGACCGCTTGCATTGGTTTCGAAAGTGATATCGAGAGCCGACCGTCTAGTAGTAAATGTAAACTTGCCTAGAAAACTCACAACAGCTGAGAAAATATGATTTTTTTTTGTTGTTGTTGTTGTGGGCGGGGGGGGGGGGTTGGGGTTTTGGGAGGGGTTTTTTTTTTTTTGGGGGGGGGGGGGGGGGGGGGGGGGGGGGGGGGGGGGGGGGGGGGGGGGGGGACTTCGTTCTGCAAAGTTTAACTAGTAACAATGCGTCTAAATAAGGTGCCAGTACTCAGCCCAAAGTACATATTACTTTAGCGCGTAAAAAATAATTAATACAAAAAGGTGCCCAGACGGAATACCGCTGCCTGCCGCGCAGCCAAGGGCGTCGAAACTTTTAGCTTCAGACATTTGTAGACCCGACCGCCCCCCATCCCCCAACCCCTAATTACCCCTTCCCCCCCCCCCCCCCCCCTTTCCACACTTTTTTAAAGGCTTTCCCGCAACTCCAGAAAATTCGTAAGAGGGCAAACCGAGCATTATATGCCCAAAAACGTAACTAACATAACAAAAGAGTACACATCCTCATCATCATCACGTGCCCTGCCGAGTGGCGTAGGCGCTCATGAATCTCCACAGATTTCTATCACTTGGTCTATGGATCAGTTCCACCGACGATATCCCTCCATGCCACCGTCGCAGTCTATATGTCTTGGCCTACCTCTTCCTCTTCTACCGTTGACCTTCCCAGAGGTCACAACAATCTACACAACCTCCCCCCTCATCACATGACCAAAGAACAGTGGTTGTCTTTTCCTTACAGCTGTATACATTGATCTGCTTTCATTAACTTCCTTCAAGCAATCCTCGCTAGTTACTCTGGCAGTCCAAGGGATTCTTAACATTCGCTTAAAACCCACATTTCCGTCGCCACAAAGGTCTTTAATATATGCGCTCACATTCCATGATTCACTACCACACAGCAATATAGGTTCGACATAATATTGAAGTACCCTCCTTCAGACATCCAAAGAGAGGCACCTGTTGCACAAGAAGTTTTTCATTCGGAAAAAAAGAGACTGTTGCTTTACATTTGATAAGAGCGGGCACGATAGGATCGGTTCTGCATTTTTGTATAAGCTAAATAAAATCTACAGAGTTGGGCCTCACAATTGTTAGAGGCCTCAAAATATTACCCCCTCCCCCCCCCCTCCCCCATGATGTTACATGTTCGAGATCAAGATAACCTGTATTTTTAGTGGTAATCTGAAGCTCTTTAAAGGTTTTTATAATTTCTATGATTCTGCAAACATATTTATTTTTTTCTTTTAATAAAGTTTAATAGACAATATATTTGTTTTAATTTAGGCGTTGCTCACCAGCTTCGTAATGCCGGGGTGCCGGGTTCGATCCCAGCTGCGGAGAGATTGCCTTGAGTTGGTTTCGACAGTGGTCCCGAGAGCTGACCGTTGATAAAGCAATGACAAGCTACTAAACATTAAACTTGCCTTCAAAAACTATAAAAGACAAGAACTGATGGGGTTGGTTCTGCAACGTCCTGTAAAGGATATGCAACTGACTAAATATTGAATAGGGGTATATATTTCAAAGTTTTTCTAGATTCGCTGGCGAAGTTTAAAATGTCAAGGGTCTCAAGGCTTTATATAATAAGAAGAACTCCACAGGGAAGCATGCACAGCAGGGGTCCACTGATCATCAGTAGAAAGATCCCTCGTCGACAATTGTTTCGACTCATTACTTCCTCTACAGTCTGGGAAGGTGGGCCGACCTGGTTCATGACGTCAGGCCTTAATCTTCCCCTGCTGCACTTTATTGGATGTTCGGACATGGACAAGACGAAATGGTGACTTTGGAACGGGTACTGTGAGATCTAGTGTTATATATCGTCGCTGCGATAGTAAATTATGCCGGCCAATTCCACGACCAGAGTGACAAGCTTACGGTCGGTTCATCAGACAGATGTTCAGCTTTTATAGCTTAAATTCTCATCAAGTCTAAATCCGGCCCTGTGTAGAGTTGAGTCATAGAAAGTCACAGTTGGGAATCGGGTACACTCCACGTCTGCTGTGTTACTCGTCTGTACACTCCAGCGCCAAATTTAACAGCCCCCCACTATCGATTACAGCCAAGCTTGAACGTTCTTATCTCTGTGATTCTCGCTGGATAATATTCCGGGCAAGAGGGGAAATATTAAGTCAAGGCGGGTAGAACCAGCACGGATTGTGTCGGTTATTTGTGGAGAAGATCATCGATTTCGAGAAGCTAGTAGTGATTACACGAACTACGATACAAGAAAGTGTGCATTCTTCAAAACTGGAAGTAACAGGTTATTGATGGAGGGAAGAAGTTGAGTTGAGTTGAGTCAAGAATTTACATCACAGAATTCGGGGCATTTCCATGCGTGATCCATCCTCATATTTAGCAGCCAGCGCATTCCAATACTGAAGGTACGGGTCACAATCTGGTTATATGTCCGTCTTGCCTTTCCTCTGAAAGTAGTGAGCCGGCCAGACCGTCTGGTTACACTTAGGTGCCTCATTATCTCCAGGGCATAATAATCTTGTTTCTCTACTGATTCAGTTGCTTGTTCCCAAAGGGCCTTGTTCACATCTGCCTTGTCATGTATCAATTCACCACCCAGTGGTGCAGATCCAGTCAATCTGTCTGCCTGTTCATTACCACTACACCGGCATGGCCTGGAGAAAAGATCCAAAGTATGCTCACTACCCGTGACTTTCCCATTGGAGCTTGTCACTCTGCTCGAGGCATTCCTGTCTTCACCTTTCCCAGCATGCTTTCAGAGTCTGTTACAATTACATCACCTCCGCAGCACCCGCTGGCCACTCTCTGCACTCCCGGCCGAATGTTATCATAACCCTACACAGGTCAGACATTTCCTCTGGTACTCTGTCCCACTCCTCTCCGAATGTTCTCCAGCATTCACACTTGTCTTATTGTGTCTTCTGCTTGAGCCATCCACGATTTTTCAATTTTCAGCCTCTGAGCCTTACCTGCAGGCAAAGCTTCATGCACAGAGTGTTCTTTGTCTGCAGCTACTCTGAGGTATGACTTAGCCTGCAGCACCTTTAGTGTGCAAGAATGTATCGCATGCACACAATCGGGGTGTCTCTTGTACGTCCTAGGATCACACGCATAGCTTCATTGTGTATGCACTCCAGTTTCCTATTTGAGCCCTTGTCACAACCTCCTCTATGTGATCATTGAAAGACAAACTTCGGTCAATGGTAATTCCCAGGTACCGCAGTCTGCTGTCTCTTTTGATATCCCTGCCATTTATTTTGAGTCTGGGAACATCAGCTCTAACAATCCTGTTGTCCAAAGAACACCACAGGACAGTTGCCTTTTCTAGATTGATTACAACACTCATCTCTGTACAGCAGTCAATCACCTTACCTACTGTCTCCTGTAACTCTTCAGCTATTTGATTCCGATCTGTCCCCTACCTATACACGAGAAAATCATCTGCGAATGTCAATATTCTACCAACTCCAGACGTTTCCAGCTATGCAATCTTGGTCGTAAAAACATTAAACAGTACATGTGAAATTGAAAATGCCTGTGGTAGTCTTGGAGCGCATGGTTCAGAGGTCAATGAACCCAGGTGAAGAGCTACCCGGCGAGTATACAGAACGAGTAGAAGTGCTTTCTGAAGCGAAAAAAATAACTGTAAACATTTATACCAACCGCTGTGTCAGTCTTTTTACAGCTTTCAGTCACACCATTTATCCATCTCTTTCTTGGTCTTCCCCACGCATTTATTTCAGATGTTCTGTTGTTAAAAAGTCTCATATGCAGTTTGGTCTGGCTGCATTCTCACTAGATGGTCGAATCATTTCATTCTTTGTCAATATAATTCAGACATGGTCTTGCTCCAACTTTCTCTCTAATACTGGAATTCGTAACTCTGTCCCTTCTTGTATTGTTAGTGACCTTGAGCAGACAGTTGATTTTATAGGTAAATATTTTAGTGCCATAATCGTTGTCTGTGCATTTATTGTCGTTTTACTAGATAGAAATTTTTACATTTTCATTCCACGACGCCATTGAAAAACCCCCCCATCAGAGAAATAAAAGAGGATAGCAGTAATGAACCACTCGAACTCAGGAAAACCCAAAAAAAAAACTGTTTTCAGGATGAGAAATTAAAAAAAACTTTTAAAACACCCCAATGCATTTTAAAATTCAAGGGGGGAAAAAAAAAACAGATTGAAGCGTCAGAGCCCAAAACCCCCTTTCTAGAAAAATGTAAGACAAAATGGGATCTGCAAAGAAAGAGATGTAGACTGTGGAAAAACTTAGGCCAAAAAACCATGGACAAGCAAGCCCGAGA
>CAJHNH020005964.1:0-16149 GCA_905116865.2 Candidula unifasciata
TGGAGAAAAGGCTTTGTGTTACAGATTTTAAATGGCTTTGGTTACGGTTTTAAATTTCGTTGTCTTATGGATTTTAATGGCTCTTTTGCGTTACGTGATGAATTGCTCTTGTGTTCAAGCGAATACTCGTTGGTTACGGAGGGTAATGGTTGTTTGTTACATGTGTTAATGGTCTTTGGGGTTACAGGATGTAAGACTCTTTGTTTTTTTCATGATTTAATGGCTCATTGTGTTTTCCTGAGTTAATTGTCTTTGTTTTACATGATGTTTTTGCTTGCGGGTTTTACGGGTTTTAAAATGTCTTTGGGTTTTACAGTTTTTTAATGGTCTTTTGTTTTTACGATGTTATTGTCTTTGTGTTACGGGGAAAAAAATGGTTTTGTTTTACTGATGTGATGTTAAGGGTCGTTTTTTACAGATTTTAATTGTGGTTGGGACAGGATTTAAAGGGCTTTCGTTTTAAAGGGGTTAATTGTCTTGTTTAAGGATGAATTGCTGTTAATGGCTCGTTGTATTACAGTATGTTAATTGCTCGTTGTGTTACAGGATGTTAATGGCTTTCTGTGTTACATGATGTTAATTGCTCGTTGTGTTACAGGATGTTAATTGCTCGTTGTGTTACATGATGTTAATGGCTCGTTGCGTTACGTGATGTTTGTTGCTCGTTGTGTTACAGAACTTTAAAAAACGAAAAATTGCATCCCATAAAGGGACAACAAAATGACTGGTTTGACTGTACATTTAATAATAAATAAAATATTCCAGTGCATCAATCAGCGGATCTAATCTTGATGTGGAGTATTATTTGTTGCTAGATATCATGGTTCGAAATTGTTGTATACATTACACCAACTAGACATCAATGACTCATTTTCAAACATGTTATGCCGGTTATGAAAATTGCAGAATAAATGATGTCTTTAAGATAGATTACATTTGATAACTCTAATGATCGTCACAGAGTGTAAAACACTGGGTTTGTTTCCCTTGTGCAGGCGCAGTGGGTGGAGCTGGATGTGGGGAGAGGTAACGTTAATTCCTCTTATAACTAATGACATGTGGCGATGGTAGTCATGTCTGTTTAGACTCTTTTGTCTCGTGTACGTTCAATCAGTTCTGATACAGAATGATCATACTATCATGATGTCAGTCTGTCTAGAATCCTCTCTCTCGGTCTCCCTCTGTCTCTTTTCCCCTCCAACTTTCTCACTCTTAGAATTTAATTTAGTTTTATTCGAATAGCATGACCAAATAATATATTTTGTCTTTTTCTTAATTTGACTGTGATATTCTTGTAATTCACTAAAACATATTATTATTGCAGATTCTCAAAGAGATAGGGCAGAGACTAGTAGGATCATGTTGTATAACAGAGATAGGGCAGAGACTAATAGGATCGTGTTGTATAACAGAGAAGGGCAGAAACTAGTAGGATCGTGTTGTAAAATCAACACTACTAACTAAAAATCGAAAGGCATCCTTTCTTCTCTGTCACAATTGGGCAGATGATAGTCAAACGATGTTGCCGACTTATTTTAAACATTTGTATAATGTTAAAAGTCGGCTCTGTGGCTAAATGGATGCGAACGCTTCGTAATGCCTAGATGCCGGGTTCATTCCCAGCTGCGGGCCATGCGCCTTGCATTGGTTTCGTCTGTTGTATCAAGAAGGCCGACTTTCTAGAAGCAATGGCAAACTACTCGACGTAAATTTGCCTAGAAAACCCACACAACAGCTTGAGGTTTGTTTTGCAACGGTCTGTAAAGAATACGCAACTAACCTTTACCTAGAATGTTAAATTAATATTTTCCCTCTTTTGCCCTACATTGTGTCCTTAATTTTGTTTTGGGGGGATGAGGGGGGGGGGGTGGGGGAAGGGGGGGGGGGTTGCGCTTTTGTTTTTCTGAGTGTTTCAGAGCTAGGATGTGTGTTCTGCGGTACACACGATGACGTCAACAAATTTGTTACAGACGATGATACGCTGTACAGCGAGTGTTCCTTCGTTAAAGTAAGCAGTAAAATACACACTTAACAGTGACGATGTTGCTGTTATCGGTGGTGACTGACTGACTGACTTTCTACCCCACTAGGACATCACACAAGCGATAAACACCCGATGACACAAAGTGCCACCATGCGGATGAGGATCACCGTGGAGAGGTCCCAGAAACCGCGTTCAGACAATTGGCCATATTGATGGCCTGCCTATATTGCGGCCCCTGGCAAAAGCCAGAGGGGGGCTTCAAATAACAAAAAAATTACGTCCTAAGAAGGACGTAAGGAGTAATTACATATCGGTGGTGATACATCCCCTGGACACAGTAACAAGGGGAGACGACACACGCTATGTCTTGAAAAAGATCAACTATGAACGTACTGTATGTGAAAAAGAATTGGCCACTGCATATGTATTGAGTCTTTAAAGCCAGCAGCAAGTATGATGTTGTACTATATTATTGGAATTAAAGCAAATCACTTCGTTTGAGGTATGCATACAACAACTTGATATATTAGTATTGTAAAACATATTCACTGCAACAGTCAAGCAAACCAGTCTGATAGTTTTACCGCGTTATATAAACTTTCAAATCTTTTTTTTTTTTTTTTCTGAATGTTTGGCGGGTGCAAAAAAAGTGCGCCTTTCAATTGAAGTTGATTATATAAAAAGTATCTTACATAGGAACTGATGTATTCGTCTAGGCAAATGAAGATTTCTGACGCCTTTTTAATTCTCAGATGCCTTTGATATGACCCGCCCTCCTCATAAAAATAGCGGGTGAAATGTTTGAATTACTTGTTGTTTCCTACTACATGTAATGGTCAAATGTTTACCTTTCTTCTACTCAACAACAACATGTTTGTGAATACCTGTATGAAACGTATACAGTCAATGCAGGGGCCCGGATACAAAGAGAACATTAGAGATTTAGGTTAGTATTTTGTTTTCTTGCAGGTAGTGGAGGCGCGGAGGGGGAGGGGGTGTCTTTTTAGGGAGTTCAGAGCCATTAACATTTTCCAGGAAGATGTTGAAGGACCCTAAGCTACTTTTAAAGTACGTAATAATAAGATGAAAAAAGTATCACCACTTGGTTTGCAGGGCCCCTTTGTGAGGAAAACAAGAATAGACCCACTGCCTTCCCTAACGAGCATGTCGTAGGAGTCGACTAAATAGGAGCTTCCTTCGAAGTCAGAGTGCTTCAGCCTGAGCGACAAGCACCAACCAGCTGTGCACAAATAAGCCAGTAAAACAGATGCACGTGCAAAACCCTGGCCTTTCACAAAGACAAACCCAAATGGACCAAACAGCCAGAGCTTAAACACACCAGAGCTTACATTGGGTGAACAAACAAGTAGAAGGAGAATAGGGACATTCTACTGAATTACAACGATATATAGGAATAAACTGACAGGCAGCAAGTACAGCAGGGATCTACCAGTCATCAGTAGAAGTTATCCTCGTCGACAAGTGTTTCGGCCCACGAATCTCCTAGACACTTTCGGAGGTGGGCCCACCTGAGTTCATGAAGCTCAGGGTTGGTACCCTGCTGCACGAGATTACCGGATGGTGTTTTCTTTCGGTTCAAAGCCGCTACAGGCAGTGAACGGGAGGGGCTGTATGAAGTTTGGTTGCATTTAAAGAACAAAAACAGTGCCCTCTCTTGCGCCGAGCGTTTCTGTAACAACAGACGTAAAACCAAAAGGGAGCGAGAGAAATTCTTTAGGGACCCGTATCAGTTTGCCCGAGGTCTATTCGAGCAACCAAAGTCTGGGACTCTGGTTGTCAGTAAGGAAGAACTTGAGCTACTTCTACGCAAGATGTACTCTGAAGGTCTCAAACAGCCTTCGGTGCCGAAGGTACCATTTAAAATGATACCTCCCCTTTGGTCTGAGGTTGAGGAAGTTGTGAAAAAGGCCAGCGGCAAGTCTGCCCCAGGTCCGAACGGTGTTCCGTACGTTCTTTACAAGCGTTGCCAGAAAATCCAAAAAATGCTTCACGTCTTGTTGAAACAAGCGTGGATCCGTAAACACATATGTCCAGAGTGGTCAAAGGCAAATGGGGTCTACATTCCCAAAGAGCAGGACTCGCTGTTGAATGTCGAGGGTAAGATATTCTTCTCGGTCATGGCTAGCCGGCTCACACAGTATCTAATGGCTAACAAGTTAATAGATACTAGTGTTCAGAAGGGTGGTATACCGGGCGTTCCTGGGTGCCTTGAACACGCGACCATGATTTGGGAGGCTATCCAGAGAGCCAAGCATGAGAGAACTCAATTGCACGTGATTTGGTTGGACTTAGCCAACGCCTACGGGGCAGTCCCCCATGGGCTACTGTGGCGAGACCTTCGCATGTTCCACGTACCGGCACAGGTCAATGATATGATCGAGCAAAATTTCTATAAGTTCTCTTTGCGCTTCTCTACCTCGACGTTTACCACGAGGTGGACTGAGTTGCAGATTGGGATAGCTATGGGCTGTACGATCTCACCTATACTGTTTTTCATGGCAATGCAGATCATGTTAGACGGGGCTGCCGGCTACGGACTGGGTCTTCAAATAGGGGATCACTGGTTGCCGCCACTACGTGCCTTTATGGATGACACGACTATTATAACGGGCAGCGAGGAGTCTGCCCGCACGATCCTGGAAAGTTTGGACGCGGTGGTCCAATGGAGCGGTATGCATTTCAAACCGCAGAAGTCGAGGAGTCTGACTATCCTTAAGGGTCGGGTGGTGGCAACCAGTTTTACGGTGGCAAGGAACAAGATCACTACGGTTCTTGATGAACCGGTGAAGAGCCTCGGTCGCGTTTACGACTCAAAGTTATCTGATAGAGCGGAAGTCCGGCGAATACACGAGTCACTGGCTACAGGCTTGCTAGCGATCGAGCGATGCAGGCTGGTCGGAAAATTCAAGGTATGGTGTCTCCAATTCATGTTGATTCTGAAGCTCCTATGGCCACTGTTAGTAAACGAGGTGACGATGACTGCAGTGGAAACCATGGAGAGGAAAATCAACACAGCCTTGAGAAAGTGGATTGGTGCACCGCCTTGCCATGTGTATCGGCCTTGACCTAGGGCTTTCCTGCACGCGGACAGGACGTGCTCAAGAGTTTGCTTCGATTTACACAACGGGCAAGTCGGATCGTTGGTCGCAGACCATTTAACCATGTTAACACCGGACGGTAATACATCGTAAGCCGAACCAACGATAAAGCTCAGTCGCAACGGGGTCATCCGCCAGATCTCACCCCATGTGAGTATTCTTGGCAATGCGCTCTCCAGGCTGACCCAATGGCCCTGCTGCGACTGCTGGGCTGCTTTCTGGACCCGAACCTCGTTTTCGTTGTCCCTCACCGTTTGTATTACCATGTCTCGGCGTTCTTTGCTGAGGCCTTTGACCACCAATTGACCTTCCCGTGCCCTAGGCCTCGACGGTCGGTTTGAGTGTATCCCATTATCTCCTTCAATTTTAGTGCATTCTGTGCAGATTCTATCGCATCGAGGACCCTTCATTTCTGGCCAGTCTTTAGAGCGGGCTGGACAGCGATGACATTTGGGTCATGGCGAGTCTTACTTTGCCAACTTTGAACTCTTCAGTTATCGATTTGAACGGGAGTACCAGCTCAGCCTGCTTACAATACAGAACCACGTCGGTCAGACAAGGCGGTGCACCAATCCACTTTCTCAAGGCTGTGTTAATTTTCCTCTCCATGGTTTTCACTGCAGTCATCGTCACCTCGTAGACTAACAGTGGTCAGAGGAGCTTCGGAATCAACTATATATAATAGACCAAACGGCCAGTACGTTTGACCGGAGCTTACATTATGTGAACAAACAAGAAGATGGAGAATAGGGAAAGTCTACTGAATGACAACAATATATAATAGACCAAACAGTCAGTACGTTTCACCGGAGCTTACATTATGTGAACAAACAAGAAGAAGGAGAATAGGGAAAGTCTACTGAATGACAACAATATATAATAGATAAACGAACGAACACACATTATTTTCAAGGGGTTACAAATTGGGCATGCTGGCCCGTCTGGCATTCGGTTTTTCTAAGCACGCATTTTTCAGAGTACCAATGCCTGTTATCAATGATGCATGTTTTGGATATAATAAAGAAATATAAATTATAGAATAATGCATACAGACATTATGTGTACATAATCGTACACACTCACACACACGTATAAATACTCCTACGTTCTCATATGTGCACACTCATATACAGACATACGTAATACATACACACACGCATCTACATACATACACAAACAGAAAGCACACACACATACATTTATGGATATACGTGCACACACATTCCATAGATACACACCTATACATGCATCCAAACATACACACATATAGAATCACATGTACAGACACCAACATATGCCCTCAAGCACAGATTTACACTCACATGAATACACACACCCACACACATTTATACACACACTCACATCTTTACACACATACATACATACCTAACAATAGTTTCGTCGCCCAGCTTCTGAGTTGAGTGCATGGCGTTACACTGTGAGCTACGTTTATTTTTCGTTGGTACAGGAGCGGGGCAACTATGGGTTGACTCGATTGCTATGAAGCCGAAACTAGGATTACCAGATTACCAGATACCTAAATACACACACATACACCCACCTACTTACACAGCTAAATATGCATATATACATTAACCAACCTGCATACAACCACACATAGATACATACATGCATATATATATACATGAACACAAACATTACATACATACACAGACATGCATGCATACACACATACACAATCACTAATACAGATATAACATACACACATGAATACCTGCATACATACATACTTGCATACATTATATACACACACACCCACAATCACACATTCACTCATACACTATCACACATACTTACAACATAAATGCATACACATACTTAAAAACCAAAATATACTTACCTATATCCACATACATACACGCACACACACACACAAAATCACACACACACACATACATACTTGCATACATTTATGAATGCGCAAACACCCACATACCTACACAGCAACATATACCTACATACACCCACAAACATAAATACACACTCTCATAAAATCACATACACAGCTACATTTACATACAAACATTCTCATACATACATGCATACACAATACAAACAACGGATCTTACATTATGCGAACAAACAAGTAGAAGGAAAAAAGGGACAGTCTACTGAATTACAACGATATATAATAGACGAAACAGTCAGTACGATTCACCGGAGCTTACATTATGTGAACAAACAAGTAAAAGGAGAATAGAGACAGTCTACTAATTGCAGCGATAGATAATTATAAAAAGAGATGCAAATAGTTGGGGCACTACTACAGTTACTTAACCTGTACCCCAACGTTGGGGCACTACTACAATTACTTAAGCTGTACCCCAACTTTGGGGCACTACTACAGTTACTTAACCTGAACCCAAATTTAGGACACCACAACATCCATTGACCTGTACCCTAATGTTGGGACACCACTAAGGTTTCTTAACTTGTACCCCAATGTTGGGATGGAGAAATAAACAACGCAAAAATGAGAATCAAATAGGAATAATTCCGAGAAACGTTGTTTAAGGATATAACAGTTGCCTTAGGGCATCACTACGGGGGTTGTTTCAGTAGCACTGGTGTTACCTTTCCTTCGATGTGAACAAAAGAGGCTGAGTGATACATCTTAAGCTGTGGAGAAATGACACATGGTCTTGCTAGTCACACTATAGCACTGTTATCTTAAAAGAGAGAAATGTGTCACACGACAGTTACTTAACTTGCAGATCAGTGTAGGGATGGAGGGCATATTCTGACAGTGATAGGAGGCCATGACCTTTATGAAAAGCAGACACATTTAAGCCAGTATTCAAACATTAGGGGAGACAATATGATCGTCATAAGTGGGTAACATCGTCGTAAGTGAGTTGTGTTTCCTTTACAGGACGACGCTAACATTTGTGGACTGTTGGTTGGTTCTACTGAAAATATTAGGTTTAGTAGTTTGCCATTGCTTCCTAAATGGTTGACGCTCATATCGTTATTAAATCAAACAGGTGTGTGCCAGATTACCAGAAGCTAAAGCAAGCATAAGTTGTAGGAACTATGAAACTGTATTCATGCCTCCTTGCCACAGCCGTCGTCCGAAATTATATGGTATCCACGGGAAATAATTACAAACGGAAATATCTAAATGATACTAACGTTCATTGCACAGTAGTTTCAAAAGAACATATACTTATAGTTGCAAGCCTATTTTCATAAATAGGTGTATTTCTGATGTGATACGGCACATCATGTAATAATTATGCGTTCTAGAAGTGGTCTAAAATTAATTTTAATAAAGTGGTAGTATGTCAACCTTTTTCAATACCAAAAACAAGGCATTGACTATACGGTGCTGATATATATTTACCATTTTGAGTAGCATTTGTGGGCAATTACCAACTAGCTTTTGGCAGGCACATTAAAGTGTGCCTTTTGACTGAAAGAAAATTGACCATTGTACTGTTTCTTCGTCGACATCTGTGGTTTGAGCGTGCGAACGCTCTTTGTAATGCCGGGTTGGATGCCAGCTGCAATAATTTGTCTTGGGTTGGTTTCGAAAGTGGTACCTGCGAGCTTTGTTCAGAAATCAATAAATGCGAAGCTAGTGAACCTAATATTTGCCTTAAACCGCAACAGCCATCAAATGATGGTATTGATTCTGCAACCTCCTATAAAAGATGGGCATCAACATATTTTTAATCTCTTTTTCTTGGGCACGCGGATTGGGATCCTGGCGGCGATAAACTTTTGTTTTTCCTAAATAAAACCTTGGCTGGCAGGTTGACTTAGCCTTGACTGGGTACCACGTGTAGTGCTGGAAAGTAAAGGAGGCAGGCGTGGTGCGGACCGTACAGAGAATGAATGTGACGATGACGTCAAAGGAAGTAGGGGAAGAGGAGGGTAAGAGAGAAGGATTACTGCGTATGAAAATGGGCAAAAATTAAAAGCGAGTGATTTTAAATTACATATAAAAACCACCAGGGGAGACAATACTGTTTTATGTAAAGGAAATTATCACAGTTTATTTAAATTATATAACCAAAGTGAGCCTCTGTGGTTAGTATCTCGACGATGCGAATGCCCTTTTGGTGGTGGTGATCATTATTCTTCTTCATGATTTTATCTCTGTTGCACGGACACCTCAAGGATGATAATTATACAGGATCTAATCCGATAATCCCCGTTCCACTATGTGACATACCAGATCAACGTCACTGTTACTGAATCTGTTGCGAGTGTTGGAAGGGAATGAGAGATGTCTTATCTGTTAAAATTAGATGGTTATGACATTTATTAGAAGCATAAATGCAAGTATAGAACATTTAATTTTCTTACAGAAAAACAGAAGAAAATCCAATAATATACCTTGACCTTTACCTTTTCTAGTGATGCAAACCAAACTGATCGCAGGACACCAGATTCACATTTCTGAAGCTCAGTCTGTTAAAATAAATCGCATGTCGGTCTGTCCTGTTCTCAAGCCAGCGGAAAGCTGCCGTTACTGTCTCCACCTCCACTCTCATAGTGGATGTAGTGACGTTGTACGAGAGACTTTCTCTCAATAGGGTCCATTCCTCTCTACAATAAAACCCCGCCCATTCGTGTAACCTCTCACGACAGACCCCTCTGTATATAGTAAGACGTCACCCATGCGTGGATTTTCATTGATCGGATATTGCATCACTGATTCTGTGTCACCTGTAAAACTCGATATCCCTCATATACGGATGACAATGCAAGTATGTTCCTCGTGTATGACAGTTCTGCTGCCTCCTACAGCGCATTTTAGCATTGTTTAGCACCGTTTAGCACCTTATGCCTGCTGCCCCAATCCCTGCTGCCCTAATCCCTGCTGCCTGCTGATAACGCCTGCTGCCTGCTGCCCTGTTGTCCGCTGCCCTGACCACTGGACCCTGATGCCTGCAATGACTGTAACTTTTCTTTTTTTTGGGGGGTGTGGGTGGGGAGTGGGAAGGGAAAATAAATAAGGCACATCGTGCCAACTTGCATTAATTTTTTTCGAAGAAAAAAAAAAAAAAAGAACACAAAGTTGCGGATGAGGTCGTCGTAGTTGTGTGTCAGCTGAGAGGATTTATGTGTCATCTAGGGGTCATGACTGGTAAACTTATGACCAGTAGGTGATTGTTGTGACTCGGGATTAAGTACGGGTGGTTTTAATGGTAGCTAGGCTACGATATATGGGTGGTCTAACATATGGGTTGTCAAGCATGCCGTAGCTATATGTTAACATAGACTATTTACGTCCCATGGAGTAGTGTGGGTGCATCTCTTTGATGTGTGGTCTGATATGGGTTGTCAAGCATGCCGTAGCTGTATGTTAGCATAGGTTGTGTGTGTCCTATAAAGTAGTGTGGTTGCATCTATCTAATGTGTAGTCTGATAAATAAGTGGTCAAACATGACATAGGCGTCTGCTAATAGATGGTGTATTATTTCTCAATTGATATTGGGTCATCGAGGGGTCAGGACTGTGATAATTATGGCAAAGTTGGCAAGTGTTGTTTCAGGATAAGGTACCGTACTGCGATACATTTGATATATTATCAAGCATTTCGTAGTTTTGTAGTGACTCAGGTATCGTCAAGTGGTGTGGGCACACCTCGCTACTGCTATGTTTTGGTTTGATATATAAGTGGTTAAGCATGTCGTATGTACTAAGAGTTGGTGTATATTTGTAATGACTGCACTTGTGTCTCCTCCACACTGGCTATCTCTGGTGCAGAGTTAACACTGGCTCTGATGTCTAGAGGGTCACAGCTCAATCAAAGCAGACATGATCTTTCTTCACGGTCACACGACTTCTAACAACGGTTGACACCAGCGGCACATTTCACGAGTTTATTATCACTGTAGCACAATACACGAATCACAGGAGAATCCACTTACAGCATTCGGACAATAGACGTTGACACATTCACGGCTGGCTTTAACAATCAAACAGGGTACCATAACAGCTGGCCTTCACGATCATTCATTCCTCGCCGATTCAGATCCACATGCTCTCGTCATTCTCCATTCATCTTCACAGCTTCATTTCCCATTCTTTCTCTCTGAGGCCCAGTCACCGACTGCCCGCCTGATTCTTAATACCCCAGATCTCCCCATTCACACGTGACTCACTCTTTCCTGTCGTTTCACCATATCTCCGTGAAACCCATGCTCTCAGGGACTTCCCCAATTATGCCAATCATCCCCTGACATTATCCCTATTTATAACATCATTACAATATTGAATATGCTCATGTGCTTGCAGTCTTCTTTGACATGCCTATTGTGGGACTGTACAGTCTTTTTTTTTTTTTTTTGTGGATGTGAAAGTTGAGCCTAGTGTCCTGTTCTTAGATGCAAAATTAGTGTATATTGTTTTCTGTTGAACCTTTTTGAAAACATTTGTTTATAAAGCAATACAAATGTACATACAACGACCCATGTAACGAGATGAAATTATCGTACACGAATTATTTTACATCTCAGTGTCATGTCGGATACGATTACATCCTGGGTGGACACATCAGCCCAAATTATTTTACAAATATTTCTCTATGGATATTTCTAGGTTTGTACAACCTGACAGGCATATATACATTCTAGCTATTATGACCCCCCCCCCCCCCGCCCCCCCCTTTCCAACCCCTAAAATAAGTATAACAATTTTGATGCAAACAACTTCAAGCATATTTTAACACAAGGGACAAAATCCGTGTCTATATTTTGTTTGTGAAATAAAACGTGTGGGCGTTTCGTTAATTCGGTTCTTATGTAAAATACAAGTAACATTTGCTAACAGACCCCAAGGGTCAATCAAGTTATTATAACTAAGTGAAATTACGTTTAATGTTCTAATATACAAGAGCCGTTACTTCCATGTGATGATGTGTAATTGTGCGATTGTGTTCACTGATAAAAATAATCTGGTTTATTGTTCAATTTTTGTGAAGCATCTTTGCTGTTTAACTTTGTTAAAGAATTTTTAGCAGGTACACAGTTTGATGTACTTTAAGAAGACAGATGTCTATGCCAGCCTCGTATAACACGTCAGACATTTTCCAATACAGACTTAGACGCACTTTATAGTTCATACACTTTAGCATTCTTTAATCATGCGCCATGCCAGGCGGCGTGGGGCGCACATGTCTCTCTACAGATGTCGGTCGTTGGTATTTTTTGATAATTTCAAAGTTTACATTCCTCTATGCCGTCGCATCAGGCCGTCTATCTCCGTCTGGCTCTCCCTCTGCTATCGTTGATAATCAGTGTTTTCGTGAACCTCTCCAGTGCATCGCTCCCCATCACATGACCGGAGAACACCAACTCTTTCCAATAACTGCACATTTGGTTTTAAATCCACTCTTCAAGGCTATGGTAGTTTGTTACCATGGCTAGCAGACTTTATATGGGTAACCTGTATTTAACAAACATTAAAACAATCCCGGATCTGACGGTTTGATCGTAGAGATTTTCCCAGGAATTACTTATATGACAATTTACTTTTCTTGTAGAATTGTCCAGTCAAATATTAGGAGGTATATTTTAGATAACCAACAATGTATGTTATGACACATTCACTAACATTTATATATACTTGCAAAAGTGCACTAAAGAAATGGGTGACAGAAGATAAGATAGCAACCACAGCCGTCTTGTTCCTGTCCTAAACTCAAAAGAATGTCTATTAACGTATATCAGCGCATTCATCTTACTAGTAAAATAGTGAAACAAATCGTGGAAGATTTCGTTTGTGATTAATTACACAAAATATGCGCTGACACTGACTATGAGCTACTCAGCAGTAAGTGATTCATTCTTTGAAATTGCAACATACTGCCTACACACACACACACACACACACACACACACACACACACACATACACGCGCGCGCGCACTCACACACAGAGAAAATGGCGAACAAGTAAATGGTACAATCGTATCATAATAATTAACACTAAGAGATACAAGCACAAAACACAGCCACAAGAAAATCACCAACAAGGGAAACAATAAAATGTAAGTGTTGATATTGATGAATTGTGAAGTCAAGTTTAGAGGGCAAATGAAACGGGCATTCGCCATCCATGGATTACTCAACATCAAATATATTAATGTGCAAATCTGTATGTCATGCTTCTAACAATTTTTTAATGACCCATACATTATTTGACGTGATACATTACATTTTATAACAAAACAGTTGCAACTTTCGAGCACATCGGTAAGACTGTTACATTTTAGTACCGCTTCTTATAAAACTACCTCCTTGGTTACAAATCTTTGGCAGGTACACAAAGATGTACCTCATGAAAGCAGTTTTTAGAATAAACTTAATTTTAGCTATCAAGAGCTGACCCAAGAAACAGTCATAATTATAGCCCGAATTTCATTTTGAGCTGGTTGTGCTGGTTGAACGTGTCGATGTTTGTTTTGTTTTCACAAAAGCGGTTATAAAATACAGTAAATGCTTGACCTTTTTTTAGACACAACATTGATTGGTTGCTCACGTTTAGACACATCACTGATTACCTACATTGACGCTATAAGCAAAGATGGCAAGTTCTGGAATGAAAATGTTAGCACCATTAACGAACTACTCTTTGCTGATGACTGGGCATTGATTGTAGATGGAGGCATGAAACTGCAACAACGTCTCTCATCCGTGAATCAAAAAATGTAAAACAAATAATCTAAGTATCGGCACTGCTAGAACAGAAGTAACGTAAGTGGGAAGAAAAAAGTGTGTACCGGTATCTAACAGTAGACTACACAGTTATTATACAAGCATTAGAGTTTGTATATTTGACAATAACTTTCACAGAAGATGGGGACTTGGATGAAGAAAGCTAATACATGCCCTTGTAATAGAAACATGATGCGCTCCTGTACCCAATACTCTGCTATCCAACTTTTTTGTTTCTGGCTTCCTTTACATTACCTCACTTAAAATGGGGAATATGGCGGGGGGGGGGGGGGTGTTAGGGTACCTGAAAACAAATGAAAAACAATGCAGTGGTAAAAAAATTGAAACGAAGGAACAGTTGGAAAGTCTAGTACAGTGTACAAAAGTGCATTTAAAAAGAAAAAATGTTTTATGGTCCCATGACCAAACCTGAATTAGGTACAAAGAAGCTAGGGCGGTCTGCGTGATGTCAAGCACATCATTTCTCATGTACCGACTGGTGCATGATAGTATCCGTTACTAGCGTCTTTCACAAAACTTACAAGGCACACTATCATGTGCCTGCCACAAATTATAATTCTTCAAGCCGAAACTGTTTAAAGCTGTTATAAAAGTCATCACTTTTGTCTATATTTTTGAAGTAAGACAAAAGCTTCGACATATTTTTAATGTTATAGGGAAATTATTTTTATGAGCATTCATGGAACAAAAATATGTGCACGAAATCGCAGCTGCACTTTAGAAATATCCGCTATGAACTAAACATTGCTGACAGTTATATGTGTAGGTACACATTATTGTGTAATTAATATATGTACCACACTGATGTTTCAATCAGTAATGGTTTCCCTTGAATACCATCTTAGTTTTTGTCTACGGCTGTCACTGAGGCGTTATCACCAGGGCTGTCGAAGTTGCTACTTTCGCACAAAGTTGCTACTGTTTGTCCCTGACCGGGAAAAACTGTACTGTTGGTTCTACACCGGTTGTTGTGTAGTCTTACACACTGTCCATCAACATTTAAAATGTCGACATTGTAAATTGAATCCAGAAAGTGTAAATGAAGAAAGGCCGATGTCAATGATGCTACTAGTCATGTAAATACCAAGCCTTGTTTAAGAAGAACATTAGGAACAAACAGATTAAGAATGGAGAGTAGTGATAGTGCTAGAACAATCAAATAATGCTGGAGAAAGAAACGCTTTTTTTTTTTTTTTTTTTTTATTGCCGAAGAAAAATTTGGTATTAAAAATCGCGTTATTTTATAATTGTATAATTTTTTATTTTTTAAACTTACCTATTCCTTTGCAGCAGTAGAGAGAGTTTTTCAGTTAGGATACACAAATCCTCGCCTTTCAACAAAAAAATTTACTCCTATTTCAAAAAAAAAAAAAAAAAAAAAAAATATATATATATATATATATATATAAAAACTTCCCTAATTAGTCTCCTTTTATTTTACCACATGCGCATTAAGAGCAGTGATTATAATCCCCCTCAGCCAAATGGTGCCAAGAAACCAACACGGGGAATGTAAAAAATATAGTCAGCAGTTCATGATAGTTTCACTGGCCATGTGGCCCTAAATCTTTAGGTTGAGCCCTCCCACCCGACCTGATGGTGCCCTAAAACATGATCAGGAAAATGTTTAATAAAAAGCAATATAGGTTGGAAATATTTCTATTGAGTACGTTTTGTTAATGTGCCTGTGAAGAATTATACGGATTATATGACATCGTATAGATCACTTGACTTGACTTGACTTTCTACCCCACTAGGACATCACACAAACGATAAAAACCCGATGACACAAATTGCCACCATGAGGATCACTGTGGAGAGGTCCCAGAAACCGTGTCCAACCATTAAACCATATTATGGTGGGGCTATATTGCGGCCCCTGGCAAAAGCCAGAGTAGGGCTCAAAAAAACTAAAAATTGCATCACACAGGGAGATAACTGGATTATATGTTATTGATTTGATTTGACATTAGTGAAACTGTCTGAAAGAAACTGTGCCCGTCTTTTCCATTTCCTCTGCTAAATTTTCTAGTCGAATGTTATGTTGTGTTTATTACTTCATGCAATCAGATCGACTCCAGTCATCCCATTGTCTACGTCATCTCAATGTGCAGTAAGTTGTTCACTTTTTCGATCATAGGTCAAGGGTTAAAAAAAGTCCAAGTCCAAGTCCTTTTTAGAAAAAAAAGAAAAGCTCGACCACGTTCAGACTGCTGCTAGCTAGCCTAGGCTGCTAACAGTCTCCGCCTATATTTGTGGTCTGGGTTATTTGCGTCACTTTCGTGACTGAATACTGGTGTTTGTGCCATTTCTGGCTTAATGTTTCCATCCGAAT
>CAJHNH020005965.1:0-16141 GCA_905116865.2 Candidula unifasciata
GACAGAACCGACCAGACCCGACCCAACCCCGACAGACAGACAGACCGGTAACCAGACGCCACCCACAGACAGACGACAGCGACAGACAGACAGACCAGACAGACCGACAGACATGTACAGACATTTGATTTGGAAAGTTTTTGGACAGACAAGTTACTACAGCCCAGTGCTAACAGACAGGACTTAAACTCATCTCAGATTGGACACTGTTGTGCTGTTTATTCGACAGATTCGCTGACTATGTCATTGTGGCCGCCTACGATCTTCGGTCACCGAACCCAAAACAAGCCTGGTTTGGTAGCGCGCTATACTCCCAGCAAATCAGTGTGGTAAGTCAATTAGTCAGGACACGTTGTGTTATGTGAATTACTTCAAGACAAGTTATGTTAAACATTCTGCTAAAATATTTATTAATTACTTCATCACATTTCTAGATGTTTTCAAGGCTTGGTAAATCTTTTACTTGTGATCTCAAAATATTTGATTCAAACTCGGTTGTTTTAATTCTATTAGAGAGCCATTCTTTGTTCTCTTTAGAAGAAATACCAAGTAGATGGCTATAGTATTATTGCCACCTCTGTAAGATAAGGTTTAGATCGTTTTGTTTACTCTCGTTTTGTAATTTATAATATTCTTATGATCAAAACCATATTTTCGGTTTCTTACTTGTAAAATTGTGTGATATTTTTTTAAAACTTTATTACCAGTGTTTAATTTTTCTTCATATTTTTCCCATGACTTTGCTCTCGCAATAAAGATAAATGTCTTTCCATGATTTGTTGATTGTTTATACTTTCATTATGTTTTTTTTTTCTCCTAATATTGTGTCGTTGCTCTTAGCCAATAATTTATATTTCTGCTTCTTTTCTCTGAGTGTATTTCTTACTTCTTCATTCGAAGATGTTATCTTTCTTGAGGTACTCGCTTGTTGTTCAGCGCTTTCCTATTTCTGCCTCGAGCTGGCTCTGGACACAACGGAACGTCGTGGGGGACGGGCCTCGGTGAGCTGGTCCGGGTGTCTAGTGGAAAAGATTGTCTTACCCCTTAAAGTCAACGGTGTCCGAATTGTCTGCCAGTGTCACTCTGCCACCTGCCAACAAAGTCCAACATGTGTCTGGTAAACCAAACGTAAGCTTGCCACTTGGTCGTCTAGGTAAGCAGACTGCTTTAATTATGCTACCGCAACGACTTCTTATCTCACAGTAACTTTTGCAAAGTCACCACTTCGTCTTGTCCCTGTCCGATAACATCCGGTAATACGTACAGCAGGAGAAACCAACCCTGAGCCTCATGAACTGAGGTGGGCCCACTGGGCCGAAACATTTTTCGACGAGAGGTTACTTATACTGATGATTGGTAGACTCCTGCTATACATGCTCCCATGTGGAGTTTCTTCTTATACATGAAATAGGTGCTGGACGACTGTTACATAAATTGAATTAGGCCTATTTAAGCGACCTAAAAACCTGGCCAACTTGGGGGGTCAGGAAGTGATAAAACAGACTGGAGTGACCATTTTCGCTCTCTTAGGCTCACTGGTTATAGGACGAGAAACATGTAGTTCTGATTTGTCCGTTGCGTTCAATGATTTTACGCAACGTGGGTTGAGGTGTGTAGAGAGAAAGATAGGTTCCATCTATTGTAGGGTATTTCCTAACACGTTGTGAATTGTAATGCATTATTATTTGTGAAGACCTTAGATGATGTTCAGTGAAATAAATAGATGTGAATTTGATAATTATAGTTCCAGTTGCTTTGCTTCAGATTAGGGTTTGTGGTTAGTGTGCGTAGTTTGTTTATTTGTTACCTGACTTATTAGACTTTACACAGAAGATCTTGTGTCTGGACTAGAAAATCCTTGTTTCTAGTCCCCACCTTACGAACTATTTTCCTTTATTTTTTATCTTGGTACTTAGGGCGTCTCCACCCTAGTACAAATGGCGTCGTCGGCAGGATTGGTGGCCACAAGATACTTTGTGTCTTGTCTAGTTAGCGATTTATAGTTTTAGATTGGTTTTTAATGGCGCCCACGTGTATGGCTCCTTTATCGCAGATTTTGGGTATGGTATTTGTCGCTTTTCTAGTTCTCCGACAGTTGTCGAGTTAGTGTATTTTTTCAATTATTAGTAGAGAAGGTGGCTAGTAGTTTTCCTCGAGTAGGTGTGAATCTTGGATTTAGAAATAGCTAGCCGACCCAGTGGGGCAGATTCAGTTGAAACTCCTAAGCAAGATGGAGGAGAGTACTCGTGCGAGCAGTAACGTGCACCATGAAGGTAGTTCTCCGACCTCGGTGGTGGAAGGGCCCTGTTTGCCAGACAGACCAGGGTACAGGCATGTTATGTTGCCAGAGCGCGTAAACATAACGCACTTTGATGGGACAGGAGGCCCCACTGTTACAGATGATTTTGTTCGACAAGTGAGAGCCTTGTTTAGAAATGAACGAACGTATCCGGCAGACCAGATTGATGTAGTGCTCGATCACGTCACAGCGAGTGTCAGACAAGAATTAAAGTTACATCAGACAGAGAGTGCCAACGATCTGCTAGATATCATACAACACGTGTATGGAGAGCATCGAAGCGTTGTTGAACTAGCATCTGAGTTTTTTTCCCTACGGCACGGTGAGAATGAGACGATCCGTTGTTTTTCTCACCGTATGCATGCGGCATTTGAGGCGATAATTACCGCACAGAAGAAAGAGAACATGACGCTTTTTGATACGTCTATCTTAAGAGATCAGTTTATATTACAGTTGCGAGATACGATTTGTAGAAAATTGGCTCAAGAGAAAGTTTACCAAGACCCAAGTGTGACTTTTCTATCTATCAGAGATTTTGCCATCAGATGGGTTCGTGATGATTTGTTATTTAAGAAAGTGGTGTTAAATAATGAGTCAGCGGTGCAGGTGAATGCTGTGAATTCTTTAGTGTCGTCAAATGTGAAGGGTGAGTTGGACTTTTTAACATCTGAAATAAAGCACCTGAAAGAACATTTAGCTGTTTTATCAAAACACAAGAAACGGCGTAAGCGATGTTTTATTTGTCAGTCGTCATCCCATTTAATGAATGCCTGTCAAAGAAGAACAGTCGGCGAAGTTCGGCACCCTATTTATGTGCAGAGGCAAGAAGCGGCTAACTATAGTCAGAGCAGAACTCGCCAAGTGTGGCGTAGGAGCCCACAGGGCCCCGCTCGAGTCGTGCCCCCTGCAGATTTAAACGAACTCTCTTGTGTAGTTTCTCGTGAGAGGTACGGTGATAAACAGGACTGCAATCAGAGTTACGCGCCCTCAAAACACACGAGGGGGAGACGGAGGAAGAAAAGTTTGCAAGCTCCTAGTGACGACTCGCCTGATCAAACACAGAACAACGAGAATTCAGTTCTGGTCAATCAGTTGTGCACTGAGTTATCTAGCAATGAACAGTCTACTTTAAAGACCGTTGAAACTGTCAGATACCAGGTCGGGGATAAAGTCAATTTAAAACTCGAACAGGAAGAAGGTGATACCAATGAAGCGTGGTCAGACGAAATTTATGTCATTCTTCGCGCTCCCACTGAGTCGCGACCACAGTATGTGTTGACTAGCAGACAGCAGAAAAAACTGCGACTCTTAGTAGACGAGGAGGAGTTAAGGAAATGTGTTGCGAACTGTTGACCTAATTAGTTGTGTGCAGAAAGATCAGCTGGTCAAGGTGTGCCTATTGTTCGCGGTGTGGTTTGTGTGATGCTAGGAGTGGTTTCTTTCTATTGCGACCTAAGCTTGGGGTCAGATTATTTGTTTTATGTCTCCGTGACCGGTTTAACTGTAGGTCTTTTCATAAAGGGAGTCACGTGTGAATTACACTGACCGACTGAGGTATGCAGTGAAGTTTTTAATAACATTGCAGTGACCCATACGTCCATTTGTAGGCCTACGGCCGAGGTAACGTGTCCGATCTGTCTCTCGAGGGCCACGCGGCCGAGACAAAGTCCATTGTAGGCTAAGCCAAAGCCGAGGTAATTGTAGGCCTCCCATGAGGCCGAGGTATGTCCGATCAGTCCATTGTAAGCTCACGCAGAGCTGAGGTATGTCCGATCAGTCCATTGTAAGCTCATGCAGAGCTGAGGTATGTCCGATCAGTCCATTGTAAGCTCACGCAGAGCTGAGGTATGTCCGATCAGTCCATTGTAAGCTCACGCAGAGCTGAGGTATGTCCGATCAGTCCATTGTAAGCTCACGCAGAGCTGAGGTATGTCCGATCAGGCTTTGTCAAAGCTGAGGTAAAATGTTGGAAAGTCCTTTAAGCGTCACGCGGTGGTGACCAGGACAAACTTCTTTGTGTCACGCGGTGGTGACCAGGACAAACTTCTTTGTGTCACGCGGTGGTGACCAGGACAAACTTCTTTGTGTCACGCGGTGGTGACAAGGGCAAACTTCTTTGTGTCACGCGGTGGTGACCAGGGCAAACTTCTTTGTGTCACGCGGTGGTGACAAGGACAAACTTCTTTGTGTCACGCGGTGGTGGCAAAGTGTGGTGGAAACAGTCCAATGTAAGCCCCGCGGCTGAGGTAATAAAAACAGCTGAAAGAACCCGTCTACCAAGAATTGCTGGATGTCAGCGAGAGCAGCCACTCAAGAATCCTGATGTTTGCTGATCACAATGTATTCGATTATTTTTGCATTTTTGTGTTTTTTTATATTGCAGATTTGCTTGTTGTGTGTTATTGACGATGTGTGTTATTGACGATTGTGTACATGTTAAAGATTCTGCAAGTAGCTAGAGATTATGTTATGTCATGAAAATAATTTTGTTTCTGTGGTCAATGCACAGTAAATGAAGAACAGGAGTTAAGGAAGGATTGGTAAACAATTATTGTTAGGTATTGTGTAGTTGTCGGGACGCCAACAGATTTGATGAGGAGACCTGAAATAGGTGCTGGACGACTGTTACATAAATTGAATTAGGCCTATTTAAGCGACCTAAAAACCTGGCCAACTTGGGGGGTCAGGAAGTGATAAAACAGACTGGAGTGACCATTTTCGCTCTCTTAGGCTCACTGGTTATAGGACGAGAAACATGTAGTTCTGATTTGTCCGTTGCGTTCAATGATTTTACGCAACGTGGGTTGAGGTGTGTAGAGAGAAAGATAGGTTCCATCTATTGTAGGGTATTTCCTAACACGTTGTGAATTGTAATGCATTATTATTTGTGAAGACCTTAGATGATGTTCAGTGAAATAAATAGATGTGAATTTGATAATTATAGTTCCAGTTGCTTTGCTTCAGATTAGGGTTTGTGGTTAGTGTGCGTAGTTTGTTTATTTGTTACCTGACTTATTAGACTTTACACAGAAGATCTTGTGTCTGGACTAGAAAATCCTTGTTTCTAGTCCCCACCTTACGAACTATTTTCCTTTATTTTTTATCTTGGTACTTAGGGCGTCTCCACCCTAGTACATACATATATATGTTGTGTGCTATCCTGGTTTTAACAACAAGCAGCACACGGTCAAGTGTCTGAGAACACAGTTCTCGCTTCCACACACACAACTCTCAGGAAAACAACGACTTTATTTCCGCCATACATATGTTTATTGTCACGACACAGAGGGTAGTCACAATGCCTCACAAATAAAATACAAGCGAAGTGTTGTAGACACCTGTCCTGGCTGCTACACTAACCTATTTCCTCGTTTCCCTTGCTTTCCACTTATAGCATCGCTCTTGCTGATGGCTTGCACTCGCTGCCACTATATACGAGCTGACCGCTACCGTTCATAGGTCTACAGCGTCCCGCCCTCTGGGGTCGCTGTATAGATTAACTAGAAATCTCTCCTATCAACTGGACCTTTGCTCTACACCGAGCAAACACATCGGCTGACTAGAAACGGACTTAACACCAGTTCTCCAGCATGTGCACACCGCACATCAGCCCGTCGTCGAAGGATTCCGATGACCTAGAGGACTCCTAGCTCGAGTCCCCTCTAGCACACAGCTTTCGCCGGCATCCCCATTGTCTTGTTTCAGTAGTGATTCTACGCCTCCCTGCGTCGTCACTCAAAACACCTACTCTTGAGTGTCCAGTCCTCGTGGCCTGACTGCGACCTAGACTCTTTTCCTTTTACTGCCTCGCGACCGAGACAATTGGCTCACACCTCACTGTCTAACTCGTACTGCGCTGCTCTGTCTGGCTCTGTCTGACTCTCAACACCAATATATAGCCTGTCACGCCCTTGTGGTTGGATCGGGCCCACGAGAAGCACGCTAGCATTCTTCTTCCGTGCATCACGGCTATCTCGCACAAATCATGTTAGTTAGCCCACTCGGCTTCTACCCCGGACCTCTCATGTCCATCCCGTGTCAAGTACTTGTCAAAATATTGACTCAACCGACGTTTGCGACTCACTATGTCCAAGTTGTTCCGTTGTTTACCATGCACACATGTGCGACTCATTATGTCCAAGTTGTTCCTTTGTGTACCATGTACACATGTGCGACTCACTATGTCCAAGTTGTTCCGTTGTTTACCATGTACACATGTGCGACTCACTATGTCCAAGTTGTTCCGTTGTTTACCATGTACACATGTGCGACTCACTATGTCCAAGCTGTTCTGTTGTTTACCATGTACACATGTGCGACTCACTATGTCCAAGCTGTTCCGTTGTTTACCATGTACATATGTGCGACTCACTATGTCCAAGTTGTTCCTTTGTTTACCATATACACATGTGCGACTTACTATGTCCAAGTTGTTCCTTTGTTTACCATGTACACATGTGCGACTTACTATGTCCAGGTTGTTCCGTTGTTTACCATGTACACATGTGAGACTCACTATGTCCAAATCGTTCCGTTGTTTACCATGTACACATGTGCGACTCTTTATGTCCAAGTTGTTCCGTTTTGTTTACCATATACACATGTGCGTCTTGCTGTGAATGAAAGATGGTTGGTTACTAACAGGTAGTAATAATTACCAGCTCTAGTAAGTAATGCAATTTTTATTGTTCTCATTTGTAGTCTCCAAAAGGTGCGAAATAGTTTATATATTTATGTTTATTCCGTATATATAATGATTTTTTTTTCGATTTGATTTAAAATATTTCTTTCCGGGAAGAATTTAGTTTTAGTTGTTATCTTTGCTGTTTCTTCTTCAATGACAAAACCTGCGTGATGTTTTGATGATTTATTCTAATTAACTCCTGAGTAGAAGCCTGCGTAATGATTCTCTGTGTGTCGATATCTTTTATCTTTGGTTCTAGAGTCCACTATCTATACAAAGTTGTTTTTACAGTCCTTTTTATTTATTTGCAATGCCGTGAAATCAATTGTAAAGAACGTAATGGCTTTTCTGTCTCTTAGTCCATTAGTGATCAGTGGGTTTTTTCCTCATTAGAACAATTTCCCTTCTTTACGTTCCAGTTAGACACGTTGACATCACATATGTGTTGCAACTCAGACAGTGAAGACACACATATATTGACCTGACACTTATTGACCGTTTCTGCTCTTTGTTGTGGTTCCAACAATAATCGTCAAGTCGCTGTCTTCTATTCTTGCTCGTCGTGCTAGGATCAAACGTCAATGGTTACATTACACGAACCGGGTATTTGAACTGGTATTAACTTGCATTTCAGTGGTTCCATTTACACGAAGGATGAGCAAAATACTTTTATTTCAAAGCACAGTGTCACAATTCTTTTCGGCCATTCAGAATATTAATAAAGATAACATCTCGTAATTGCAGAAAAAAGATCTCTTCACGCAGTCGTCATTTATACCTCATAGCAGTCATACATCCCACAGAACTAGACCAATCACTGTGGTTGTCAAACGGTAACTCGATCTCCTCTCTCACCTTCCAACCTTTCTGCCTTTTCCATGGATGGTCACATTTCAACTGCTCAGTTAAAAACGGAATTTGCGAACGTTGGGATCTACTCACTTGAATTACCCTTTACCCTATGACGTCATATGGGGAACACCCTGGGAAATCATATCATTAGAGAAGAGCTAGCCAACCCCGACACTGATGGCTTGCAGTATCTGTCTCATGGACACACCCACATTAGGCATATATCTTATTCACATACATTGCTAGATGGTGCTGACAGATAAACTTGTGTCTGTTAGAACTCGGCGATCAATAATTGGATACGTGCAGGTCTGCGTGCATCAAAGACGGTGCTGGGCATATCTCCAGTAGGACGCTTCTTGAGGCTGAAAAGTGAGTCACAATTCAGACCTGGATCTCCCATCACAAATGAGGTACTGAAGGGGGATCATTTCAAGATACCTAACGGCCTGGCCTATCCTGAGGTGAGAAAACCATGAAATATTTAGTGTTTCACATACACCATAAGGCAGAATTTTTTTTTGGGGGATATATAAAGGGGTGAAAGAAAAAAAAGTGTTTAAAAATTTCCCAAAATGTTTTTTTTTTCCCCCGTGAACTGGGCGCCGCCACCTCAAAGAAGGATTTTCACCGCGGTCCAAACTCCCAAAAACGTGCGGGAAACCCTCCCTGCCCTTTTTGATTTGTTGTTCATCCCCTAAATGCACGTAGTGGGGGGATCCAGTGATCCCCCAATTTTTAAAAGGGCCTTTTTTGGGACCGGCAAACCCCTCAAAATGACTTTTTACAAACAAAATTGGCGGGAAATCGTTTATCTCATTGTATTCCAAATGGACTAGCCATCTTTGTGTGAACGGGTTTACAGAAGCGTAAGGGGGGACTTTAAGAAATATTTCTCGATCATTTCGTTTATCTGTGTCGGTTTCGTGGAAATGTGAATGAACCCGCCACAATAGCCCTTTTGTGGGGACCGCGCCAGAGGTTTTGGGGATGTCCAAACCCAAAAAACGTGCAAATGGGTTATGTTTGCCTTAAAAACTCTATATCCCTTTTCCCCGACTAGTCCCCGTGCTCAAAGGGACCCCGGGACGGCCCCGGGGTTCCCCCTTTAGATCGGTTTTTTTGTCTTTTTTTTTGTTCGCCCCTAAATTAAATGTGGGGCGCCTTTGAGCCATAAAAAAAGAATTAAAATTTTCCCTCAACTTCCATAAACGAATGTTTAAAAAAGCAAATCTAACTAGCTATCACCATGCCAGTTTTTTTTGGGCTGCTGGCCCGGGGGGACCGTAAAGAATAGTGCCGTTTTGGGCGAAAATGCTTTTTTCTCTAATGGCGTGGGTTTTTCTTGGCCATAAAAAAAAACTCATTAAATACTTTTGGGGACTGGGTTTAAACAGAAAAGAGAGCAAAGACATTTTACAACGACCCGACCCCCTCAAAGACACTTAAGGGTGTATTATGTATAAATTTTTTAAAGGTTTCCTGTGGTAACAGTGATATGGGGTCAGGGCTGTGTATATATGCAAATGCATATGTTTCCTGCGTTTTTTTGTTTTATATATGCCGGCGCGTGGGGTAGACAATACAGAAAAGTCTCCCCAAATATGGTTTGGGTAGATTTACCCGGATTTTTTCCCAAAAGTTTTGCAGAAATTTGGTGACCCCCGGGGCCCCATTTTTTTTCTACGGTATTTTTCTCAATTTTGCATAACGTCATTTGTGCCCAAGTTACTTTTTTTTTGTTTAGTAACCCCGGTGGGGGTTTGAGCCCGGGATTAGGGGGGTCGCATGGGTAATGTGTTAACGGGCTGGCGGGTACGGATTTTTTTTTCCCCTACGGAGAAATAAAGAAAACCTATCCTAGGATTCAAAATGATTTTTCTGGGTAAGAGCCCCGGAGTCTTCCCAGAGGGCTAGCCTCACAAAATGCCCTCACGGATATAAAACCCCGAGACTCGAGGGGATAGTAAATTGGGAGACGTTTTCACTTATCCGGGAAACACAACCCTACCAATGCCCCCCAAGGCAGTTTTTTGTTTTTTACTCTGTTAATTTTAAAAATCTTGGGGTTTTTTTTCAAAAAAAGGGAAACCAAATACCCCGACAAGGCTAAACCCAAGAAAACACCCGGGGTCTTTGGGCTTAAAAGGGTTGGGGTACAGGATATAAAAAAATATTGAGGGCAAAGGTGAGGGCGATTGGTTGAAATTTTTTTGGGTTTAGGGCTGGGTTTTTAAAATGTAGTTAAAAACCTGGGAACATAGTAGTACTAGGGTTTGGGTAGTTCAGCAATAGTTTGCATTGGGGGGTTGTTTTTTTATTGGAGTATTTGTGTAGTAGTATTTGTAGTAAATAGTAGTAGTAGTAGTAGTAGATTTGAGTAGTTGTTTGTAGTAGTGTAGTAGTAGAAATAAAGTTTGTAAGTGAGTAAATAGAAATTTAGTTTGTAGTTAGTGTAAAAAACCCCTAGGAGTAGAAGGGGGGAAAGGGAAAAATTAGTAGGAGAGCGGGAACAGGAGCCCCAAAAGCAGGTTGGTAGTAACAGCCAAAAAAGTACTTGTAAAGGGCAGCAGCAAAAAAAGAATAGAAGGGAGCAATTGTAAGAGCAAAAAGCAGGGGTTTTAAAAAAAGAAAGGTTTCTTTAAAAACCTTTAGGGTTTTGGGTTAATTAACAAAAGGAAATTTTTAAATCCAATGAAAAATGTGGGCAGATTAGGGGCCGTCTAAATTTTCGGGGGTTAAAAAAAATTCCCCCTTTTGGCCATTTCCCCCCTCACCCCAATAAAAATGTTTAATTTTTACGCAGGTTTCTTCCCTTAAAAGGGAAACAAAAGAGGAAGCCTTTTGGTAAACCTATTGGCGAAAACCCAATAAAAACTCATGGCCTTTAAAACCCCCTTGGGTTCCCCTAAAAATTTCCAAGAAGCGAACCAAAAAAGCCAATTTGCCCTTTTGGGTCGGTATGTCTTATATTCAAATTTTTTGAACCCGATTAAATCCTTTCCTTGTTTTTACGTTGCGGTTTTGGGCAAGGGTTGGGATCAGGGATTTTTTTTTTTCCCCAATTAACCCAAAAAAACAAAGGGGAAAGGGTTTTAGCGTTTGAGGTTGGGGGGGAATTTCAGGTTGTTAGGGGCCTAGAAAACATAAAATTTTTTTTTTTTTTTTTAAAAAATTCCCGTTTTCTGCCCCAAATTACCTTTAACACCCCCCCCCCCAACCCCCCCCAACTTTTTGAATTTTTAACTCACTCACAAAACTTTAAAATCAAAATTCTGGAAATTTAAAAAAATGTTTTTTCCGGTTAAAAAAAATATTTTTAAATTGTTTCAAAAATGGGCTTTTTGGGACCGAATTAGAAAAATTCCCCGGTAAAACAAGATACACCGGGGAGGTTTTTAAAAAAAAAAAAAACCCCCGCATGAAGCAGTTGGGTCTTTGGTATATGTTTTGTTCCCTTTTTTTTGAGTGTTAAAAGTCAACTAAAACCTTGGTCATTCATTGCTAAAAACCCCTTCACATAATACATCATGATTTTCCCTGGCTCGCATTGTTTTTTTCCCTTTAAAAAGGATTTGACTGATCTAGCTGGTCAAGCACTATAGTGTCAAAATAGCCAGTATATCTGCATGTTGGGTTTTCCTAAAACCCTGTTTCCCCTAAAAGAAAACCCCCAAAAGAACGCAAAACTTATGGATTTATGAAGCGATGCTTCCCACTCTTGGGCTACATACCTGTTTTACTATTCATAGACCGATGATGTGACCTTATCAAAATTGTCATATTTACTTTTTCGGGTTTTTACTGACAATGTAAGGGTAGGGGCAGGGATATTTTTTCAGCCATTGCATGACGATTCACGGGGAGAGGTAGGTTCTCCGCAGTAGTCTATGTAAGGGGGACTTTTTTTGTGGGATGGTTCTGTTCCATAATGAAAAAATTTTTTTTTTTTTTTTAAAATTTGGCTGTTCCCAAAAGCATGACCAGTTCTTTCATCACCCCCCCCCCCCCACCACCACCAACTTTTTTCAGAATTACGTCCACTGCACGTGGGGAATAACCACTCATGATCAGATCTTCTGACTAAGCATGTTCTTACGGTGCTATCCTCTGACTACCATTTTTCTCGTTTTGTGAAATTAAGGGCTGTGAGCTCTCGAACTAGAAATAATGCTACGTAAGAACATCCTAGCACATCGTGGTACCTAGTCTCGTTACGAGTCTGTCCTACAATGCTTCGCATCATTGCCTAAAACCATAAATTGGTTGCCACTACTACATTGGAGTATGATGATCCGCTGTAGGAGTGTACAACCTGACATCTAGAAGGGACCCTCGATCACACTGACCAGGAGTGAGTCAGCTTTCACACCTAAATAACAAAAGCTTTGATACCGGACGGGCACAGTCTCGTGTTTTTTTTTTTTTTTAGATAAACGTTATTCTTTTTTTCGCTCGAGAAAACCAGCACTCGAGTCCTTCGCATATGCGCTAAATCCTTGTTTTCAGCAGCCAGTGAACCTGCCCCCGCTGTGTATAAGTGAGAGCAATTAATCGTCCTTTTCTCTTCTTCTTCTTCTTCCTTCTTCTCTTCTTCTTTTTCTCTTATCTCTTCGTCTTCTCTTTCTCTCTTCTTCTGCTTCTTCTTCTTCTTATTCTTCTTCCTTCTTCTCCTTCTTCTTCTTCCTCCTTCTTCTTCTTCTTTCTCTTCTTCTTCTTCTTCTTCTTCTTCTTCTTCTTCTTCTTCTTCTATTCTTCCTCTTCAGCTTTATGTATGAATTTATTTGTACACTCTACCACTACTGCATGGCTACCTCTGCTGTTTCTTCTTCTTTTTTTTTTTGTGTTTTTTTTTGTTGTTGGTTGATATTGTACATTGTTAACTTACATTCTTATTTATTGCAGTTACTTACTTACTGTCACTATCATCGTAATTTTGTTGTTGTATAGAAGTGTAGTCGTGGACGTTTCCCGTTTGTCACCACATGATAAAAGATGCTATGGGGGCAGCCGACAGAAATCACGAAGACTTTAGGGACTCCGAGCTTCACAAATGAACAATGGACCTTAGGGCAGCCAGAAGTGTTCACAATTCTTCACCATCGCTCTCCTCTTGTGCCATTTAAATGGCCAATTTTACCTGCAGTCTCTTGAATGAGTGTGTGCATGTATGACTGTATGCATGTATGAGTCTTTGCATATATGAGTGTGTGTATGTATGCGTGTGTGCATGAATGAGTGTGTGCATGTATGAGTGTGTGATTGTATGAGTATGTGCATGAATGAGTGTGTACATGTATGAGTTAATGCATGTATGAGTGTGTACATGTATGAGTTAATACATGTATGAGTGTGTACATGTATGAGGTAATGCATGTATGAGTGTTTACATGTATGAGTTAATACATGTATGAGTGTGTACATGTATGAGGTAATGCATGTATGAGTGTGTGCATGTATGCGTGTGTACATGTATAAGTGTGTGCATGTATGAGTGTGTACATGTATGAGTGTGTGCATGTATGAGTTAATGCATGTATGAGTATGTGCATGTATGCGTGTGTGCATGTATGAGTGTGTGCATGTATGAGTGGGTGCATGTATGAGTGTGTGCATGTATGAGTTAATGCATGTATGAGTATGTGCATGTATGAGTATGTGCATGTATGAGGTAATGCATGTATGAGTGTGTGCATGTATGAGTTAATGCATGTATAAGTGTGTGCATGTATGAGTTAATGCATGTATGAGTGTGTGTATGTATGCGTGTGTGCATGAATGAGTGTGTGCATGTATGAGTGTGTGATTGTATGAGTATGTGCATGTATGAGTGTGTACATGTATGCGTGTGTACATGTATGAGCTAATGCATGTATGAGTGTGTACATGTATGAGTTAATACATGTATGAGTGTGTACATGTATGAGGTAATGCATGTATGAGTGTGTGCATGTATGAGTGTGTACATGTATAAGTGTGTGATTGTATGAGTGTGTACATGTATGAGTGTGTGCATGTATGAGTTATTGCATGTATGAGTATGTGCATGTATGCGTGTGTGCATGTATGAGTTAATGCATGTATGAGTATGTGCATGTATGAGTGTGTGCATGTATGAGTGTGTGCATGTATGAGTTAATGCATGTATGAGTGTGTGCATGTATGCGTGTGTGCATGTATAAGTGTGTGCATGTATGAGTGTGTGCATATATTAGTGTGTGCATGCATGAGTGTGTGCATATATTAGTGTGTGCATGCATGAATGTGTGCATATATTAATGTGTGCATGTATGATTGTGTGCATGTATGAGTGTGTGCATGTATGAGTGTGTGCATGTATGGGTGTATGCATGTATGCGTGTGTGCATGTATTAGTATGTGCATGTATAAGTGTGTGCATGTATTAGTGTGTGCACGTTTGAGTGTGTGCATGTATGAGTGTGTGCATGTATGAGTGTGTGCATATATTAGTGTGTCATGCATGAGTGTGTGCAGGTATGAGTGTGTGCATGTGTGAGTGTGTTCATGTATGCGTGTTTGAATGTATGAGTGTGTGCATGTATTAGTGTGTTCATGTATGAGTGTTTGCATGGATTAGTGTGGGCATATATTAGTGTGTGCTTGTATGAGTCTGTGCATGTATGAGTGTGTGCATGTATGTATGTGTGCATGTGTGAGTGTGTTCATGTATGAGTGTGTGCATGTATGAGTGTGTGTATGTATGAGTGTGTTCATGTATGAGTGTGTGCATGTATGAGTGTGTGTATGTAAGTGTGTGTGCATGTATGAGTGTGTATTCATATGTGTGTGTGCATGTATGAGTATGTATTCATGTATAAATGGGTGTGTCTATGTAGATGTGTTAAAGTAAGTACCTGTATAATATGGTGTTAGCCTAGACATCGGTAAAACATGAAGCTGTTGTTGAAACTCAGAATACGTTTTTAAGTCGTTAATTTTTTTTTTTAAATTCAAATTAGTGATAGATTTGCTTCTTGAAATGAAAATTATCTCTATTTTACATCCATCTTTGTAGCAATAGAGAAAATCAGTATGCAATCAATTGTATTTATTTAGTATAGTCGGGGTTACGTTCCTTCTACAATAAGCCCAAGTGGTGCCAGTGGAAGGGAACCCCGGATTTTTCCAGAACTAGTAGCGGTTTTTGTTTAAAGGGGGAAAAATTTGAAGAAAAAAAAAAAAAAGAAGAAAAAAGATGTTTTTGTGATGAAACAGACACCCTATGCAGAATTCCAATAGTCGTTTCCCCGTGTCTTCCCTTTTTACGAAAAAGATTTTTTGGCAGACTATTTGGCCTTGGTTTTTGGGCCCCCTTCTACGCGAGAATCATACCCTCAAGTAGAGATGCCGTCAGATTAGGAATTGCTTTCGCCCCATTTTAATTTCCCCTACAACGGTCCTTTGTTCCCATATGACGTCAGTGGATTTTAAAAGCCTTAACAAGGGGATAAAAAACCCCTTTAGTAGCAATCGTAGGTGGGTTTTTTCATTTCTACAGCTAGATACCCAAAAGATCCGCAGCTAATCTTTCTGAAAATCCATCCAAATTCCCATTTTTTCCTGACATAGTCTTATTGTCTCCAAGGGAACCGCCGGGTTACTGCTAGACGCTTTTTTTGGGATCGGAAGGGGGTGGTTTCGAGCCGACGAGGCAGAAATTTTTAAAAAGACCGGTTTACATAATCTGGGGGCCACAGCCTTGGTTAGGGTTTTCCCCAAAGAACCAAATGGCTCGAAGTAGTTTTTTATTGAGATGTTGGGTCCAAAGGTTTAGGGGAATCCCCAGCCCAAAACATCCAACCTACTTCAGGGTGAGGAGACTCAATTATGCACACAGAATAATAACTATTCTGGGGGGCAACTTGGGTGACTTCCTTAATATATTTAAACAGCATACTATTATAGTTTATGCTAGTCAAATTACCACATAAAAAAAGCAGCATAACTTACCCGAAACACAGACAAATAGGTACCTAAAAGGGGACCTAAAAATAAAAAAAAAAAATCACAAAACCTCACGTAAAACGGCACCACTAGTAGGGAAAAAAAAGAAAAATATTCAGCAAGATCAATCACCATTTAGAAACAAAGCAAGTTTTGAAGAATAGCGTTGGGGTTTTCCCTAGTATTAGATCATGTAATATGTGGAATACTGGAATTTATATATATTTCCCGGAGGCGCTGGTGTTTATTTATCTGGCAAAGGGGGTTTACATGGAAGAGGGTCCTACACGATTGGTGAATTCTGTCTTAAAGGGTTTTTGCGCAAAATACGAATAAATTTT
>CAJHNH020005966.1:0-16134 GCA_905116865.2 Candidula unifasciata
CTGGGGGGGTTTTCCCAAAAAGGAGGAGAAAAAGGCATGGTGGCATGCTTTATTTGTTAGCTTATCTTCTTGTCTTTTCTTCCTCCACTTAACTCATCGAAGTGTTGAGGGCGGATTTTAGGCTCTTCTGTATGCTGGTTTTTTTTTTTTTTTTTTATATAAGTTCATATTCTTTTCTTTAACACTGCTGACCAAATTCAATGATAGTCAAATTTCCAGTGATATACCTTGGTTACTGGATTCGCCAAATTAATGACATGTAGAATGCAAACAGACGGCCTTACCAAAATTATTCAAATTTAGCTTCATCTGGATATTTTTATTATTCCAGAATGTATGTGCGGCTCTGTGGCTAAGTCTATGCGCGCGCTCCGTAATGCCGGGTTCGGCTGCGGGCCATCGAGAACGCCGACCGTCCAGAAAGCAATGGCAAACTACTGGACGTACTTTTGCCTAGAAAAACCACACAACAGCCAGGGGCTGTTGAGGTTGGTTCTGCAACGTCCTGTAAAGCATACGCAACTAACCGATGTGCCTATGTTTGATATTGCTTAGAGTCATTACAAGCATTGTTTTCAGCAAAATGTTAAATTTTTTTTTTTTTTGTTTACAAGTGCATATTCAGCCTTTAAAACATAAAAAGAAGTCATTTTAAGAAGTTACTAAGTCTAAATTTAAATAGGCTCGTAAAAAACCCACATTGAAATAGCTAACAGACTGCTATTAAAGATAACATTCTATGCAATCATTCATTGTCAATTGAGCCAAGAAAAAAAATTAAGAGCTAAATAAATCCTACGAAAGTGAATCATGGACAGTTGGACGGTTTGTTACAAATTATTTAGGAAGGGGCAGAGATGTAGTTTTATAGGCGAATAATTAAAGTACCCTGGGCAAATAAAGAGTAATGAAGATGTCTTGAAAGAAACTGACTTAGGAGACAATCTACATTCTTTGGACTTGCCGTGAGGAAAAACCTGGAGTATGTTGTTGCGGTGAAAAAGATGGAGCGGTGGGGGGGGAGGGGGGGGGTTGAGAAAGAAAACGATTGACATCGTAGTATAGAATATCATCTTGTGTCAGAATGGTTGAAATTACACAAGACAAAATGTTGTGAATAGGTAGGGCAGTCGCTACAAGGCAGGGTCTGTAAGAAGAAACAGGTCAAAGAAAAGACAAGAGCTGTGAACATTTGGGTGACTAGTCAAGCTGGAATAAACAGATTCAGTGAACACAAACTGTTGACCAAGTAAAAGATCTTAAATGCTGACCAGTTGTCTTGTATTGCAGGCGCTTACAGTGGCCATGACATTTTATGAGAAAGGTCGAGCTGCCCTGAAACAGAAGAAGATCTCGCTGGCCCTGCCTTTATTTCTGGAAGCAGACGCAGAGTTCAGGTAGGGTTACCAAAAACGTATATGCAGTCTCCACAATGGAGATTGGCTGCTGTTTATTCACTAGCTAGGAGAATATTATGTGGTGAGGTCACAATCACTTTTACGGTGCAACTCTCGTACCACTGCTGCAATCAACCCCTGGTAAATGTTGAGGGCTACAGGTATGGTTGCTGACAGGGGGTACAGGTGCTGCGCCTGATCTCGGCCAGTCTGTATATACTGTGAGTTCAGCTGTGACTACTGACAGGTGATTTGGGAGAAATGGATTATGTGCTTAGCCTCACCTCGGCAGTCTATATGTGTACCGTCAGTTCAGTAGGTCGACCTTATCTCAGCAGACTATATGTGTACCGTCAGTTCAGTAGGTCGACCTTATCTCAGCAGACTATATGTGTACCGTCAGTTCAGTAGCTCAACCTTATCTCAGCAGTCTATATGTGTACCGTCAGTTCAGTGGCTCAACCTTATCTCAGCAGTCTATATGTGTACCGTCAGTTCAGTTATCTCAGCAGTCTATATGTGTACCGTCAGTTCAGTAGGTCGACCTTATCTCAGCAGACTATATGTGTACCGTCAGTTCAGTAGGTCAACCTTATCTCAGCAGACTATATGTGTACCGTCAGTTCAGTAGGTCGACCTTATCTCAGCAGTCTATATGTGTACCGTCAGTTCAGTGGCTCAACCTTATCTCAGCAGTCTATATGTGTACAGTCAGTTCAGTAGCTCAACCTTATCTCAGCAGTCTATATGTGTACCGTCAGTTCAGAAGCTCAACCTTATCTCAGCAGTCTATATGTGTACCGTCAGTTCAGTAGCTCAACCTTATCTCAGCAGTCTATATGTGTACCGTCAGTTCAGTAGCTCAACCTTATCTCAGCAGTCTATATGTGTACCGTCAGTTCAGTGGCTCAACCTTATCTCAGCAGTCTATATGTGTACCGTCAGTTCAGTTATCTCAGCAGTCTTTATGTGTACCGTCAGTTCAGTAGGTCGACCTTATCTCAGCAGACTATATGTGTACCGTCAGTTCAGTAGGTCAACCTTATCTCAGCAGACTATATGTGTACCGTCAGTTCAGTAGGTCGACCTTATCTCAGCAGTCTATATGTGTACCGTCAGTTCAGTGGCTCAACCTTATCTCAGCAGTCTATATGTGTACAGTCAGTTCAGTAGCTCAACCTTATCTCAGCAGTCTATATGTGTACCGTCAGTTCAGAAGCTCAACCTTATCTCAGCAGTCTATATGTGTACCGTCAGTTCAGTAGCTCAACCTTATCTCAGCAGTCTATATGTGTACCGTCAGTTCAGTAGCTCAACCTTATCTCAGCAGTCTATATGTGTACCGTCAGTTCAGTAGCTCAACCTTATCTCAGCAGTCTATATGTTTTCTGTCAGTTTGGGTTGTTGACCTGATCTCTGCTTAAGGAATGAACAAAGTAATGAAAGTAAGATAATAACTCATTTCTAGGTCTTGTGCTATATTGGATATGTGATCCTCGCCTCATTTTTCTATATGCCAGTCAACACTCTGTGGGTTATGTAGTAAGTGTCACAACCATTGCCATCACTTGCTAGAAAATGTGCTTTTGCTCAATGTTAGCTTGTGTTTATTTTGGGAACCCATTGTCAGTTTTAAAATCTGCCTTCTGGAGATTTGAACACATGACCTTTGGACATACATGGAGGCATGCTAGCTACTGGAAGGAGCAATAAAAGATCTTTTTTCCTCCCTCTTTTAAAAAAAAAATCCTTATGGCACATTGGGTATATATGATGGATTCATTATAGATCAGCCAGTACTGTACTCTGTTAGTGATGCAGGCAGCATCACGCTGTCCGCCTTTACTTTCCATATCATTGTTACTAGAATGGCATATGGAATTACAAAAGACAGTGAAATTCATACTAGAGACAGCATTGCAGATATAGATAATTTATTTCATGCAAACGAAAGAAGAAGAATGGCATATACTTTTGCAGCTGAAATACCTCTTTCATAATTGATCTTATTGCGACAACAGTAAGCTGCAATTCTGGTTTGGGACCATTATAATGTGTTGGCACATCTGACAGCTGCTTTAATGCATTTTTACTTTGTGTGTGCAAGCTTCAAAGTATTGCTGGGACTGACAAGTTGTCACTAGTTTTCAAATAGGATAGTAAAGGGCGTTTTTTGTGATTTCTAGTGGCACAGGAATGAAGTGATTGTTGGGGAATTGCCTGCAGTAACCTTGGAACTCCAATATGTATATATCTATTTGTCTGATACCCATTTTAGACCAGGTCAACCTGGCAGCAAAAGTTGAGTTTTGAATGAAATCTGTCTCAATTCAGATTCAAACCTAAGACGTTCAAGTAGAAGAAGCAATAGTAGAATGGACTGGAAGAATAAACTGTAAGCCGTGTGCACAAACAAGCTCAACAAGGACGTCAGTGTGCCAGATATTTTTGCCACATGTGGCCAGACGAGATCATCTCACTCATTAGAAGCTCCATAGCTGCAGCAGTCATCCACAGGCATCTGTAAAACTTGCACTCATAAAATGAATGACACTTTCATGCAAGATGTTTAAGTAGAAGAAGCAGTATTTGTTTAGTTGTTACTAAATTCTGTTTGTAATTGACAGAAAATGTCGCTCAGAGCTGCTTCAGGCCACGGACAACTATGCAATACTGTGCCTGGATATCGTCTGGTGTTACTTGAGTCTGAGAAACCTGGACCAGTTACCTGATGCAGGTAAGGGGTGTCTGTGATTTTATGGTGCTGTTATAGACAAAGTGTAAGCGCCATTAGAACAAGAGCTGGCATCACAGACTGGTTCCCAGTAACATCATGAGTAAGACAAGGTTGTGTATTATCACCTTTACTTTTCATAATATTTATGGACAATATTAATAAAGTAGACATAACACCAACAGATGTCGATAAACAGGAGGACTTCAATGAGCTGCTCTTTGCCGATGATCAATGCATATTTCACAGTGATAGTAAACAGCTGCAAGACCACATAAACCTACTACACGACAGTTGCCTCAAGCATCATATGAAGATCAATACTGAAAAGACAGAAGTCATGAGCATAAGCAGAGAGCAACAGACCATCGACATAAAGATTCTAGATCACAGCCTAAAACAAGTTCAAGAATTTAAATACTTGGGAAGAATCTTTACATTCAATGGTAAAATAGACAGAGAGATCGAAGCAAGAATCCAACAAGCCAACAATGTCGCATACCAGCTTGCCCCAATTTTAAAACACCCTGCTGTCCCAGCTGAGATAAAAAGACAAATTATAAATACAATCTTTATACCGACATTAGGTTATCAATGTCAGACTTGGACATTAACAAAAGAACACGAGAGAAGACTAACCACCTGTGAAATGAGATGTTTGAGAATGGCTGCGAATAAAACAAGAAGAGATCGAGTGAGAAACGATGTGATTACAAGAACTATTGGAACCATACTCATCGTTACATTTATTGAGAAGCAAAGAATGAAATGGTTTGGTCACCTAATGAGAATGGAACCAACGATGCCAGCATCAAGAGCATACAACATGAAAATCGAAACACCAAGAGGCAGGGGAAGACCAAGAAGAAGAAGGATTGAAGGAGTCACGGACAACTTGAGACTTTATAACATCACGGCATATGAAGCGACTGAGCGCGACCTGGCTCGGTTGCCGGTCATCTGATAGACTGCGACGCCTAGCGGCACAAGCAGATTTTGACAAAAGAAGAAGAAGAAGTTGGTTCAGGAAGGGTCAGTGCTGAATGTGAAGAAGGCTTTTAAAATTGGGTCTTCATGTACCATTTAAGAATCATATGTAGTTGAAATTAGTTATGCATTTCAATAAAAGATAGTAGATGAAATGGTTTGGCCATCTCAAGAGAATGCTCAGGCTATGTTGTTCATCCATTCTAAGTGATGAGGACCAGTCATTCTTTTGTTTGACACAAAACTGTAGTTGAATGTCTGAGTCTGAGGTGACTTATAAGCCTAATAAGGGCCTTGTGAGATCTAGGATAATGAGAGTAGGGAACAGTGTCTGTGGGTAAAGGGCTTGTTTTACAGGTCTTTTTAGCCTGCCGCCTGCCTGCACTGTTCAACTGCCCCTTTGCTAGATTATTTACAAGTCGCACTTTTTGGATAGACATTTGCTGTGTAGTTCGATCTTGTACAGCAACCTCCCTAAGAGCGGTTTATATTGAAAACTTTGAGTGATCCTTGGCAACTCTGAAGCGTTCTCTTTCGAGCCACCATGAGAGCCTCTGTCTTGTCGTATCTCACAAAGCAAGATTATTTTTGATGCTTTGGTACCAGTTGCCAGAGAGAGATGTTTTTATCAGGCTGTGTCACCTCCAACTGGTAGGGGAAAAAATACTGTCACTTCTGAAGATTAAACTTGGGCCACTTTTTGGGCTGTCAAGCTTATGCTGTGCTATGTAACGATCTGAGTATTTCTCATTTACCTCATACTGGGGTTTTGTGTTTCAGAGATCAGACTCAGTAAAAGTGAAGAATGTTTCAAGCGATGCTATGGTGAAAAAATGGAGCGGTTAGCTTCAATAAAGGTGAGGTGAAAAGATAGAGCAGTTAGTTTTAATAGAGGTGGGGTGAGAAAGTGGAGTGGTTACCTTTAGTTGAGGGAAATAAAAAGGTGCAGCAGTTAGTTTTAACAGAATGAGATGAAAATGTATAGTGATTACCTTTAATACAGGTGGTGGTAAGAGATGGAGCAGTTACCTGCAGTAGAAGTGAGGGGAAGAGATGGAGGGGTTAGCTTTTGCAATTACTCTCTTGGCTGTAATCGTGCAGCCTGCTTCAATACATTAAAGATACTTCAATGCAGCAAGCTTGGATATAAACAAACATTGAGAAACACCAAACAACTGTTTATTACTCTAACAATGTTCCTCTTGTTCAATGCCCCAGAGATTTGTTGTCTAGGGAACTAGCTATGTTCAAATACATTCTTCTTACTATGGTCAGTTGCACATGATCCTTATGGTCAGTACATCTCATACGCTCATTGCTCCCTAATCAGCATTCATAAACTGCACAGCTCAGCAGACAATCTTGTCGTTGTTATGGATTGATTAGCCCGGTTTCATCAGGCTGGTGGCTTGAACACAGTCAAACTCGTTTTTCTCAGGATATATTCAGCTCAGGCATTCCAAATGCCACACAAGACTAGATTGAAACAATACTGAATTTCTCATTCGCTCAAAGCTTAATTAGCCTCTTCTCGCTTTCGTGCGCTGAAAATTTTACTCACGATTTTCTTCCTTCATTTGGCACGCTTTGACGAAAATGCTTGTTTGCCTCCAGCTGGTATCAATTACTCAATTTATTCATGCATACATAATAATTAAGAAATAATGCCATTCATCCAGACTCTAGCACATAATTTATGTTTCGTAGTTGTCCTCATTTTTGAGTAACGAAAGAATTTACCAGCAATGAGAAAATGAACCCTTACAATTTTAGTAAAGTTAATATAAAATCATTAAAGTTGCTAGTGGCCTTGGGAAAGGCAAAGAAGAGATAGTGCTTCTGTGGCTTAGAGTTAGTGAATGCAGTAAACAGTTTCATGATCCTCAAATACTAGGGCTCAGTTTCCCTGGCGAATGGTTTATTTAACTTTTTCGCTCCGTAGAAATCTTACCCCAAAAAAACTTCTTTTTTTTTTTAATCATCAAGAAGAAATTCATCCTTATAATTCTCTGAAACTCTGCCCTAGTAATTAGAGGAAGAGAAAAAGAAGCTGGTGGAATTTAGAGCCTTGGGCAGTTTTTATAAACATCCAGAGAGTCAAACCCCTAGATCATTGAGCAGACAGGCAAGCATAACGTCTAAAGTTTACATCATGGCCATCAAATTACTAAAATAATTCATTTTAATTTTTTTTATAAATTTTTCAATGAAAAGTTTTTTTTTTTTTTTTAGTAAGGGAATTAATCTCTTAATACAAACTGAGCAAGGAATTGACTGCTTTCTTTTCCTTTGACCATGAGAAATATGATTTTGTTGACTTTACAAAGTGACATCATATTATGACGTAATGAAGACATTACTGGGAAAAGGTGTCATCTTTGGCCAGATTTGTGATGTACCTGAACAACTATGGAACAGAATTTGTTTCCAACTTTGAAATAACGCCATAGATTACAAATGTTTATGATGTTGTAGTTTATGTATTGTTACTGTCCTTATGTGATTATGATGTGTAATTTTATTGTTGTCTCTGTTAACTGTATCCGCAGGGTGGGACTGGTACTGAGCAGGCTTTGTTCATGAGACTGTATCTTCTGCAAGGAATTGTTGCATTCCATAAGGGAGATTTGATCAATGCTCGCAATTTATTTGGACGGGTAAGTTGTTGTTTTGTGGCCTGAGTTCAGTGAGGCTTACAGTTTGGTGGCCTATGTTCAGTATAGCTCACAGTTTGGTGGCCTGTGTTCAGTATAGCTCACAGTTTGGTGGCCTGTGTTCATTATGGCTCACTGTTTGGTGGCCTGTGTTCAGTAGAGCTCACTGTTGGCTTTGACAACTAACGATTGGGATGTTTTGTGTAAATAGAATAAGAAATGTTTATGGACAGGTCAGGATCTTGTGTTGTATGAGTAGAACTAGGAATTTTGATATGTTGTGTAAACAGAACTAAGAATTTGTGGAAATTTTGATGTGTTTAGTAAATAATATTAAGAATTTATGTGGACAAGTGGGTGTCATGAGTCAACTTTACCACACACTGTGAGATAAAGACAAACAACGACTAGACTGACTCATAACAGCAGACAGGTCAATTACTGGTCAGACGGCTTGTGTGTAGACCCGCACGGCGAAACAGGTAACTGAGTGGGGAGGTTACACGGGGACTGGACAAACAGGTAGAGTGACACACGGCAGTTAGTAGTTGGACAGTCCAGTGAACGGATGTGTTTGTTTGGGGCCCTTTTAAAAGGTGGAAATTGTTTTCGCTTGGAATGGACTGGATTTAAAACTGTGAACAGAACAGTAGTGGTTATTCATACTGGTGATAAGTGTTTCTGTGGTATAAAGCCGGATTATAAAGTTAAGTGTAGTAGTTAGGAGGATACGGAATTATTGCTATAGAGGCATCAGCTAGCCTCTCATGACTTTGTTCATATTGCGAGGATGAGTTTGTGATCAGCTATACCAGCGTACTGTTGATGTATTTAGCCAGTGACTACCTGAGATTAGTGTGCTTATGAACCATAAGAATAAAATCTGTGGCTACTCAGTAGTCGATAAAGTTGTGCGGAAGCCATACTAACTTTGCAATTATCATGAGTTCTTAAATAGACATACTAACTTTGCAGTTATCAAGAGTTTCTTAAATAAACATTATTTAAGAACTGGAACAAGGTCATCAGCGTTTACATGTTCATGGAAGTGTGGGTACACCTGGCACAAATAACAATTGTACTTGTGTCACACCTATAAAAGGTGTCTGACAACTTGGGCGCTCGTCGATTGAACCCCGGCATACCCGACGCATTTCCCAGGGATACACGAAATGACGTCACTAGAAGAATTCATTACCTTAGGGCAGAAGATGGGATTGGCAGACAAAGAGCTACAGAGATGGTCAGAGGATCAGTTTCGCGAATGGAAGAGTGAACAGAGGGAAGAGCGTCTGCAGACCAGAGAAGCAGAGAAGGAGTTAAAAATGGTGGAACTAGCTGCTGAAAAGGAAATAAAATTAGCCCAAATAGCGTTTGAAAGGGAAAAACTACTGGCTGAAGTATCATTAAGAGAAAAAGAAGTGGCCATGCAGGTTAGAGTAAAGGAAATGGACCTAGAAAAGGAGACGGAAAGTAGTTTACGACAGGCACAGATAAAGGCTTCTGAAAACAAGATCAAACGATATCAGGGCATTGTTCAAAACTTCACTAAGGGTGATTCGGTCTCCGCGTGGATCTCTAACTTTGAGATTATGATGAAACACTACTCTGTTCCTAAGGACGAATGGCACATAATCTTTCACAGACATCTAGCATTGGAACCCCTTAAAATTGTGGAAACGATACCGGAAGAACTCCGTATGGACTATGAGTATGTGAGAGATCGAGTACTAGCCCATTTTAGTCTTGATGAGGAAGGGTACAGAACACTTTTCAAAACTCTGGCACCAAAAAGCAACCAGACGTTTGTGGACTATGTCGCAGAGGTGCAGAGTACTCTAGATAGATGGCTGAAAGCGGCAAGTCCAAGACTCTTTCTACTTATTGAAGGATTTGCTAGTGCGTGATAAACTCTTAGTCTCAATTCCTGCTAGTATGTCGACGTTCTTACAAGAGAACAGATGCACATCAGTAGGTGACATGGAGAAAAAAGGAGAAGCATTCTTTTACGCCCATAAGGAGGTCTTTGCGACCTGCTCTCAACCCGATCTAGCTTTTGGGGCAGCTGCGACATATTCTCAAGAGAGAAGTCCCTACAGCTATCAAAACGATAGCACATATCAGAGAAAAGCACGACACCCAGTAGCAAAACGAGGAACTCTAATAACATGTTCACACTGCAATCACAAGCATGGTAGCTTAGATATGTGTGATAAAAACCCAAATTACATGAAGTATCTACGAGATTTTGTCCAAAAACAACAATCTAAGGTAACAAGGTATGCCACAAACCTACAGTGCTTTAAATGTGGGGCATTTGGCCATATACGCAGGGACTGCCATGCAAGAAGTATAATAAGAGAGGCTAATATGGTCCTGAATTCATCAAGCAGTGAATCGGAAGAAGACTTAATAGCCAACTCAGTCCAAGAGATTGCTGAACTGGGGATCGAAAACTGCAAGATATGCAAAGAATTCCATGAAGATGGGAATCTAACTTGCGGACACAGTGTGCCGATTCAAGAAGCACACTCGGCTAACATGACCAGTGGATCCTTGCGCTACTTCAGGGGATTCGCTAACAGTATACCTTGCACAGTAATCCGAGATACAGGCGCGACACTAATTGGTGTACACAGAGCATTAGTGCAAGAGAAAGACTATACAGGAGAGCACATTGTGTGCAGAACTTTTGGAGGTAATAAGGAAAGATATAAGGTAGCTCTTGTAAAAATAAATTGCCCCTTTTACACCGGCATAACAAAGGCAGCAGTACTGCCCGCGCCATGTGCCGGAATACTCATTGGTAATGTACCAAATGTAAATACTGATGATGAGTTAGCAATCAAAAACTGGGAGGAACAGTTTCCTAACGTAAATGCTGTCACAAGACAGCAAACGCAAAAACAAGAAGATAAAGCACAGACAGATCTGATTCAATCCATCAGCATCCCTAACATGGAAACCCCAGCAGGTGGTCAACCCTCATTTTCAGAACTCCAGAGGACGGACCCCACATTAAAGAAATGTTTCAACCTCGTAAATGAAAAGCCTAGAATTTCAAAGTCTGGTAGATGGTGGTTTACACTGAAAAAGGATATCTTGGCAAGGGTGTATAAAAAAGGAACGATGACAGTATCACAAACGGTGCTGCCGGAACAGTTTCGCAAAAAAGTACTAGAAATGGCACATGATGCGCCGTTTTCTGGTCATATGGGAACGGCTAAAACAAAATCAAGAATCCTGGGGCAGTTCTACTGGCCAGGGTACAGCAAGGACACAAAAACATTTGTTCGTACCTGTGAGATTTGTCAAAAACAGTCACAGAAAGGGAAAAACCCAAAGGCTCATATCCAGGTGACTGACTTAGCATCTAGACCATTTCAAAAAATTGCAGTGGACATAATCGGACCATTAAATGTTACCTCAAACAAGGGAAACAGATATATCCTTACAGTAATAGATCTGTGTACCAGATGGCCTGAAGCGATTCCGCTTCGAAATATTACAGCTGAGGCTATTGTAGAAGCCTTCATACACATTTTCTCAAGAATCGGCTTCCCTAGAACAATTCTATCCGACAGAGGAACACAATTTATCTCTGCTGCCACACAAGCAGTCACTAAAATGATGGGTATTAAACAGCAATTTGCGAGTCCATACCACCCACAGACAAATGGTATTGTAGAAAACTTAAATGGTACATTGAAACGAATGTTGGCAAAAATTTCAGCTGAACGCCCCGCAGACTGGGACATATTTCTACCAGCCATCCTGTTCGCCTATAGAGAGGTGCCGCAGAGTAGTACAGGACATTCCCCATTTGAGTTGGTCTATGGAGCCAACCCCCGTGGACCATTGCAAATTTATAAAGAACTAATTACGGGGAAAGTTGAAGACCAGCCAACCATAGATGCTTATAATATGGTCATCAGTTTACGGGAGAGGATTATAAAGTCCTGCATGGCTGCAAAACAGGCCCTTGAAACCTCGGGTACTGTGTACAGACAATATGCAAATAGAAATGCTAAGACAGTTGCCTTAAAAGAAGAAGAAGAAGTGCTTTTACTATTACCACTTCCATCTGATAAACTGTCAGTATCATGGCAAGGTCCATACAAGGTAACCAAAAAAATTTCGGATGTGGATTACGAGATACTGGTGAAAGGCAAGCCAAAAATCTTCCACATTAACATGCTAAAGCCATTTAAGATTCGAGATGAGCTACAACCCCCCAGGCATATAAACGAGCATATTGCGTCTTTAGCCTTAACCATCAATGAGCAACAGGAAGACACTATAACTGACCAAATTCCTACACCTTCAACAACAGTCGAATCGTCGTGGAAAGATATTAAAGTCAACAGCGAAATTCCTCATGAGGATAGAGCACTACTAATGAAGATCCTTCAACAGTTCCATGACATCTTTTCAGATACGCCAGGCAGCACATCGGTAATCAAACATCACATAAGACTCACAACAGAAATACCAGTTAAGACAAAACCATATCCCATTCCGCTGCACTATCAAAAACAAGTAGAGGCTGAAATATCTGAATTGGAAAAATGTGGTATTATTAGGAGGTCATCTTCCAACTATTCATCACCGCTGGTTATCGTCAAAAAGAAAGACAGTACACTCAGAATCTGCGTGGATTATCGTAAAATAAACGCCATTACCCATTTGGATGCTGAACCAATCCCAAATGCAGATGAACTTATTGCAACCATGTGCCAATCACAATTCTTTTCAAAATTAGACCTCACTAAGGGTTACTGGCAAATTCCAGTTACCGAAGAATCAAGGCATATTACTGCATTTGCCACACCGATGGGATTGTTCGAATGGTGCAAAATGCCTTTTGGATTACAAAATTCTCCTGCAACATTTGTTCGCATGATGCGCATTGTACTTAAGGACATTAAGAATGTTGCCACATATATGGACGATATTTGTATTCACAATGCAAATATGCAGGACCACATTTCTTCCTTAACCCAGGTATTTAAGAGATTAAGAGAATTCGGCTTGAAAGTAAAACCCAGTAAAGTAGAAATCGGGTTCACAAAAATTGATTTCCTGGGTCACAAGATCGGCAATGGATTCTTACAAACAGATGACAAAATTATTTCAAAAATATTGGATATTAAAGCCCCAACAACAAAAAAGCAAGTTCGATCAATGCTGGGACTGATAAACTATTACAATAAATTTCTACCTGACTTTGCTGGCATGACAGCAGCATTATCTTCACTCGTTAAGAAGGGATTGCCTACAAAGATAGCATGGACCCCGCAGCTGGAACAAATTCTGACCAATATCAAAACAGCTTTCTCGAAATCACCAATCTTAAAGTTACCTGACCTCGAAAAACCCTTCATCTTACAGTGCGATGCAAGTGGGTATTCCATATCATGTATTTTATTACAGGAACATGAGAACATTCTCCACCCAGTACTTTATTCCAGTCGGAAGCTGTCAGAAGCAGAGAAACGTTACGCCACAGTAGAACTTGAAGCACTTTCTCTTGTGGTGGGAGTTACGAAATTTGCAAAATATTTGCTTGGCAGGAAGTTTATAGTACAGACAGACAACAAACCACTGACAGTCTTTAAAGAAGGAACACCGAAGAATCATCGTATTTACAGATGGAGTCTACTTTTGCAGAACTACAGCTTTGAATTAGTCCACATCAGTGGCATAAATAATGCCCTGGCTGACATCCTGTCACGTCTTTAAACAGATGCATGACATGAAAACAAGAAATACAATTTTTTTTTTTTGAAAAAAAAAAAAGAAAAGAAAAGAAAAAGAAGGATGAATGGCTGTCTGTTGAATACATGGAATATGAATGAAAGGCTTTTGATAATACTTACAGTAATTAACTCATGAATATTCTTTTGTCTACAAACCCCTCTGTTGCAGAAATTACCCCCCCCCCTACCTTTTGTATTTTCCCCAATTCTAACTCCTTAGCCTCAAATGTCCTAGCTATACTAGCTATTCCCTCCCCATTTACTGTCTTGTGTCATTGGCAAACATTAGAGAATACTCGGTTCATATGCATCACATCTTATGTCACCGCTGATTAGGAGAGAGGTATTATCAATTATCATATGATCATGATGGGGCTGTAACGGCCTAAGAGTAAAGACATACTTAGTACATACGGCAAACCAAAAGTAGGCAGGGTAACTAGCCTGGATAAAGGGGCAAAAGACACGGGCCATTAAGGAAACAACCTTCAACCAGATGATGTTATGCGGTACAATGAATAGCATGGGTTAGCATCAGAAATGTGTTAGGACCTTCATAAATCCAGGATTTATACTAGTATAGATAGAAAATGGTAATGACATGATACATGCAAGGTGACCAGACAATCTATCTAGAGATTTACACACGGGTAGCACCAAAAGAACATAACACAGGGTACAATAACGAACCATGAACAGAAATGATACATAGTATCATTTTGAAAAGCGGGGGTGAAACTGTCATGAGTCAACTTTACCACACACTGTGAGATAAAGACAAACAACGACTAGACTGACTCATAACAGCAGACAGGTCAATTACTGGTCAGACGGCTTGTGTGTAGACCCGCACGGCGAAACAGGTAACTGAGTGGGGAGGTTACACGGGGACTGGACAAACAGGTAGAGTGACACACGGCAGTTAGTAGTTGGACAGTCCAGTGAACGGATGTGTTTGTTTGGGGCCCTTTTAAAAGGTGGAAATTGTTTTCGCTTGGAATGGACTGGATTTAAAACTGTGAACAGAACAGTAGTGGTTATTCATACTGGTGATAAGTGTTTCTGTGGTATAAAGCCGGATTATAAAGTTAAGTGTAGTAGTTAGGAGGATACGGAATTATTGCTATAGAGGCATCAGCTAGCCTCTCATGACTTTGTTCATATTGCGAGGATGAGTTTGTGATCAGCTATACCAGCGTACTGTTGATGTATTTAGCCAGTGACTACCTGAGATTAGTGTGCTTATGAAACATATGAATAAAATATGTGGCTACTCAGTAGTCGATAACGTTGTGCGGAAGCCATACTAACTTTGCAATTATCATGAGTTCTTAAATAGACATACTAACTTTGCAGTTATCAAGAGTTTCTTAAATAAACATTATTTAAGAACTGGAACAAGGTCATCAGCGTTTACATGTTCATGGAAGTGTGGGTACACCTGGCACAAATAACAATTGTACTTGTGTCACACCTATAAAAGGTGTCTTGTGTAAACAGTGCTAGGAATTTAGAACATTGTGATGTTATGTGCAGAAAGTGCTAGGAATTTAAAACATTGTGCTATTATCATGTAAATAGAGCTAGGAATTTATACCATTATAATGTTATTGTGTAAATAGTGCTTGCAATGTAGAATGTTGTGATATTATTGTGTAAATAGAGCTAGGAAACTAAAACACTGTGATATTGTTGTGTAAATATAACTAGGAATCTAGAACATTGTGATGTTATTGTATAAATAAGGTTAAGATTATATAAAGATTTGTGTCTATCCACAGGCAGAATTTGTCCTGACATTGCTGCATGTTGATGAAACCCAGTTGAATGAAGGTTCGGAGATTTTTTTCTAGTTGTGTTAATAAATTAAACACTCGACAATTAAATATAGAACACTGATCAATAACCCTCTCCTTTGTAAGCAGACGGAATTTGTCGTACATTTGAAGTTACCCTGGTAGTCAGTGACTACGGTGAGCTTCCAGCGGCCTTGATAGAGAGACAATGTATCTGAGAAACTATTCGCATTTCAGTTGAATTTATTCAGTTTTGTGCTTTATTTTATATTGATGTAACTCTGTAGTAAAGCACCTGATGAGATACAGCAAAATATGCCTGGCAATAAATTATTTGTATCCGCATTATAAAACATTAATGTGTTTTTTTTCAAAGTTATGTGCCCGGTTGCTATGTAATAAAACATATATCAACAATAAGAGAATAATTTTCACTGTTAGGTTTGTTGTTTAATGTACCCTAAACATTACCAATAAGCATCTTATTTTTAAAGTTACCTGCCACTTTGTTACATAATGTAAACGGTAACAAAAATGTGCAGCTGTGTGCCCCTTTGTTATTTATGGTAACATAAACATTAAAAGTAAGCATATTATATTCAGGTTATTAGTCACTTTGTTATTAGATATTTAAAAAAAAAAAAGAATTTGATATAAAATTGATGACATATGTTGAAATCAGAGGACTGCGGTAAATGTATAGAGGTCTAAAAAAAAGGATTGTTATTTCAGAATCACTAAATTTTTGTATGTCTTCTTTTTTCGCGGTTTTGCTGATGAAGATTAATCACCGTAAAACATCCTGTG
>CAJHNH020005967.1:0-16130 GCA_905116865.2 Candidula unifasciata
CGGACCTTTCCCTTGCCGTACTCCGAAAACACAACAGCTGTAGTCATCTTGTCTAAGGGCTCCAATGACCGACAGGACTTCTACCAAAAGTCCCCTCTAGCACACAGCTCTCGTCGGCACCACTCCCCCCTGTTCTGGTTCACCAGTGGTCCTCCTACGCCTCACTACGTCGCCACCCAGAACAGGTACTACTGGAGCCTTCCGTTCCCCTGGACTTACTTCGCCAGCGGGACCATATCTTAGACCAGTACCGCAACTTCAACACTTACTCAGACCTAAATGCCTGTTAGTCGTACGGTATTCTTGTCTGTTAGACTTGAGAGAGATACCTGACTTGGTCTCTGACTCTCGCTTACTCTCTCTCTCTCTCTCTCTCTCTCTCTCTCTCTCTCTCTTCTCTCTTCTCTCTTGATTCCTTCTGGACAGACTACTGAGCCCCAATTTATCCCCCTCAAATCCGTGTATGTGGATGATGTTTACACGAGGTGGCACGCTCGTATGGGCGTTCTCGTGGGTCATGTTCCTGTGGGTGTCCTCGAGACTCACGCTCATGTGGGCGTTCTCGAGGATCACACTTATGTGGGTGGCGGATGTTTCCCGAGAATCACACTGTCACTTAATTCCATCTTTCTCTTTTTATCTCATTAGCCATGCTTTCAGCCCCACACAGTAACCCACGCGAACACTTTCTCGTGGCACTACAGAATTACTCTCATACCACTGTCCCTTCGCACAATATCACACTTTACCCAAATCAGCGCTCAACACTAAAATAACCCAACGGTTGAATGGGGTTTCTGGGACTTGTGTTTGGGTGATCCTCGTCTGAATGGTGGCACTTTGTGTCACTGGATGATGGTCGCTTGTTGTACTAATAAATGTATTATGAAATAGTTAATCCCTATTTTTTTTATTAATGTTAACTGGGTGTTTATTTAAAGTGAGTTGGTGTTAACAAGGTTTTACTGACTATTGAATGCATTATTATAAGTTTCACAAGGTCAATGTGTGTGTGTTTTTGTGCACTTTTATGTCGCTATATGTGTGCCTATGTATTGTGCTTGTGTGTCCCATCGTGCGTCACTTCCCATTCCAACTTTTCTGTTTTCGCGATGTATTGCCGATACACACTCTATCTTTCCCCTTATCACAATGTGACCAAAATTAATTACCCTTTCGCCCTGTCATTAACTCTGTCCTAGGAAACTCCTGCTGTGTACAAGCCTTTGTCCCTTGATTCCCCTCCAAAAGGTGATTTGCTCTTTTACCCTTCAATTTTAGTAAGAACATATTAAAGAAATATGGCTCCACAGTGGTTATTGTCACTGTGTATACTGTTACATAACAGCGAGACACCCCAATGCTCGTTCACTTGTCCACATCTATGCTGGCTGACTTGTCCACATCTTGTACATCTCTCTGTAATTTAACTAATTTCAAATATGGACTCTTCTTCCATAAGTAAGTAGTCCATCTTTGGTAAGTATGGGTCAAGATGTCGAGTAAAAGAACTCGGTTCGATCCTAATTCTATTGGGAGTGAGTTTAAATATTAATTCAATCACAGGTAAGTGATTTCCATGAGTAGGGAAGCTTTTTTTTCAGGGCCGAACTACCGCTTGTTGCCTGGAAAGAATTCTTCCCGCTTTTAGCTTGGGAGATTTTTGATTCAATCGCTGCATTTGAGATTCAGCTCCCTAGGTCAGTAGACGTTATAACTCATTTTCAGTCAACTTACATTCATATTTTGTTTGAAAGTCACCGTTTTACCCAGGTTCTTCAAAAGAGAATGCGCAAGTTGTTCTGTAATTAAGCTAGTAAAGTCATATTTCCCTGCTGCTGCGCTTAGACGGGTGCAGTTATGGACCACCGACTTAATCCAGCAGTCATTATACTCAACGCGCAGAGGTAACCCAACCGGGGAGCTTTACCTGCATTCAGAGGGAAGAATATCCTTTATATCCATCCAGAGACCAGAAAACCCACCAGGGATATTGTATCCATTTTAAATCTAACTTTATTCCTGTACGACTGACATGCGGTAAAAGAATTGTAACACTTTCAGCTCTGGGAATTATAACTGGTCAGAGATTCTTTATTACGCGGCATTAATAATAGAAGTTTTTAATACGATTACCAAGATGGTGACGACTTCGGAGCTTCCGTAGGAAGAGATTGGTTGGGAGGAGAAATTATCTTCTGTATCAAATATTACGTTCGACTTGTTAAATATTACATAATCTTATGTATGCCCTAATTAGTTAGGCTTTCTTTACTAGAAGGAATACAGTCGATCTTATTCTTGGCCTTGGCAATCAATATTTTCCCTGAGAAAAATCTGAGGCTTAGCTCTTTATGTTGGTGGAGCAAAGATTGATGTGTGTCGCATTTTAAGTTCTTTCAGCTTGAATATTCCTAGGTCTAGAGTGTGCCTGTTTGTAGTATAGGGACTCCATGATGGAAAGGAACCGGTCGATCTTACTCTTATGGTTAGCAGGTCCAGTTTAGTGAAGTTCTGAGTGAAGTTTGTGGCCTAACAATGTCATTGCGGTCTATCCTAACTTGCTAGGGGACCCTTATTTATATGGATCTTTCAGGTCTATGAAGGCCAGTCATTGTCATCTGAGCATTTAAAATTGACTGATGTATAAATGTGGGTTAAGGGTACATGAGGTTCAATGTTTGCTGGTTTGTTTACCAATGTTTTTATTCTGTTCGCCGGATGTGTACTGACCTCTCTGGGAGCTGTATCAGGATTTAAGTTCATTAGATCCAGCTGGGTACAGCCATCACCCACCCACCAACTATCAGCAGCTACAAACTACGGTACAATAATTTTAACTTACCCCATGACGTCACGGTGACGTCACGGAAGACATTCAAATTTTCCAGGGGTCAGGTCGTGGGGATTTTTCCCTGCTAGAGTGCATCGCAAAAGCGAGCGCATGTTGGCACCTCCTAAGACGTGTGTTTACCGCGCGTCAGCAGTCTTCATCTTTGCCTCGTCTGGTTGTAGCAGTTGTAATCTTTGTTTGCCGTTTGTTCCAGCCATGAATTTTCTACAGTTTGTAGCATCTGTACGAGACAAGGAGACCAGCATTGCCTTCCTGCAACAGCATAGCATTCTGCACAGAACCAGACGTAGCAGAAAGAACCATCAAATAGATGGTGCATTATCGCTGTCGAAAAGACACACGCCCGTTTGCAAGTGTCGAAAGTCCACCTGTCGTCTAGACATACCCGTACGGCAAATTGCGGACCTCTTTCCGGCGACTATACCGCCACCGTTGAGAGTATTCCACGCGCCGCTAGGCGCGGAGCGGGGCTAAACTAGAAGGCTCGGACTCACGAGCAGCAGCTACTGCATCTCCTGCAGCTTCCTCCTTTTTATTTGCTCGTGAGTCCCAGCCATCTAGTTTACCTCCCTCCGGGGGATACTCTCGGCGGTGATGGTACAGTCGCCGGAAAGAGGTCCGCAATTCACATGTGACTGAGGCCCTGGTAGAGTATATTTTCGTCCTCGATAATTGGGACCGTTATTCGGATGATAGCCAGAAAAACAATTTATATTTTTCTTTTAAACAGAATTTACAAAAACACAAAAAAGTCACGTAGGGATTGAACGCAGCACCTTTCATTTATAAGGCGGATATGATATCAACTACGCTAGATATTACCATGAAAAATTAATATAAAGGCATAACCAGTATTGTACACCGGGCAATTTCGCATCAACAAGCAGCCGACTTTGCACCAACAGACAGATACATGTCACACCAAAAAAAACACAAGAAGAGAAACGACAGCAACAGCACATTTGCATCCCTTGAAATAGTGGACTGTCAAGTCAGCTGTGGGAATTCCCACGGATTCTCCGTGATTGGGGTACGTAAAAAATATTGTACCCAAACTACCACTGACATTTACCAGCTTCCAGCATCCAGATACATTTGGTGTCACCAGCCTAAGCCTAAACATATTTATATTTTAGAACCTTGTTCCTAAAACATTTTAACTTAAAAGGTATCTATCCATATAGCTAAATGACAAAAATAATTTCTAGATAAATATTAAGAATGTTTAGCAGATATATATTCAGTGATCACTTTGTTTAAGTACTGTCACCTATCAACTAGTCAAAACCTGTGATTGATAAGTTTTCCATATGGACTGAGGAGAGGAGTGGGTTCATCTCTGTCGATAAGAATTTTTCCGTGTGAACTGAGAGTACAGCCACCCGGACACTTAGTGCCATAGTTACCTCTACCCGGTTACTCAATCAGTGCCATGATAATCACAACAGTGACTGTTGGCAGACAAGGGGTCATTCTTGACTAACGTGGATCTTTGTTGCAGGCTGCTTTTCTTTGTTGTAATTTCTTCACTATTATTCCTTTGAGATTCTTCACACTTATTGGCAATTATTACATCATGCTTTGTTTGTTATAAGGAACTTACTGTTATTGGTGTCTGGTTTTTCATAGAACACTTAAGATAAGTTTCTGTAGGCATTGTTCCTACATTATATTCCTATTGATACTGTGTTTGTTTGACTGGTATTGAGATCATATCCAGTATGGGGGCTAACAAGTGGTGAGGAAGTCTGGCCAAGTTGTGCTCAGGAATAGTATTAATTCTGTGTAGCCTATAATTTCAGTTGCCTCATCTCTGAAGTGATGCTGGATGGTTGTTGGAGCTGTGGAGTACCTCTAGACCAACACGAGCCACCATCTCAACATTAAATCACTGCAGAGTGTCTATTATTGTTAGGGGTAACCTTAATATAGACACGTGACACGATCGTCTCGTGACAGGCACTGACACTTTGGAACTAATGAATTCATGCTTCTCTTTCATGGTTTTTATTCTTTCTTTCAAATCTCCTGTGAAACCTTCTGGCACTGAAAGAGTTGATGCCAAGAAAGAATGCAATGTGTCTTTCAAAAAGTACACATTAGCAGTCGCTTCTGTAAGCAGACATAGGGTAAATTGAACGCAGCATTTAAACAGTTTATAAATGGCGGTCGCACAAGAAGATAGCTGATATTGAACACAAGCAAACATTTAAACAACTAACTGCTAAACCTGTCAGACTTTCTGAAGGCAACAGTTAAGTTTTTGTAATGCAAATTGCTATGGATCATATCTTTAGCTAAGGAATTGGTCCGACACTTTTTGCAGGCGGGTGGTCAGTATGTTGAAATAGATCATGTGATTTAGAATAAACAAATTGAATCCACTCAACGTAAAACTTTAAACCAGAAACAAGATTAGTCAAAGAAGTTAAGTTAGTTACGTATCCTTTACAGGACGTTGCAGAACCAACCCCAGCATTATTTGGCTGTTATGGTTTTTCTAGGCAAATTTATGTTCAGTAGTTTGCCATTGCTTTTTGGATGGTTTTTTAATACCACTGTCGAAACCAACGTAAGGCGCAGAGCTTGTAGCTAGGATCGACTCAACACACCGAAATTACCAAGCGCGTTCACAATGCCAAAGCATCAAAGAAACTGATCCATATAGAGGAGATGTAAGACGCAAAATAGTTATTTAAATGGCTCTTTTGACGCCAGAGGTGCGTTGGGCACTATGATCTATTGATCGATCAGGCTGTCCCCACTGGGATGATGCCTCCATGTTTCCTATAGCTAATGAGATTGCTAAATTGTTATCTGAATAGAAAACCAACAAGGCAGACCCCAGACAACTAGTTTATTGTCTTGTCTTGTCTTGTCTTGTCCACAATTGCCTCACAGCGTAGTGGGGAGTCGCAGTTTTCTATCCTGGGCCAGGTGTGTTGCACGTGTTGTTGTTAGTCCGTGTTGCCTCAGGATCTCTAATATATTGTCTATCCATCGTACTCTCGGTCTGCCTCTTGCTCTAGGGCAGTAGTGCTGTTCGTTGTATGCTCGTAGAGGCAGTTGGTCGGTTTGCATTCGCATCAAGTGGCCAAACCACTCTATTTGTTGCTTCTTTATGTATTGCAGGCATGGTGTGGTTCCTACAATTGCTCTAATGTTCTCGTTTCGAACTCTGTCTCTCCTTGTGACATTGGCAGCCTTACGTAAGCATCTCATTTCGCACGTCGTGATCTTTTTCTCCTGTGCTTTTGTTAGGGACCAGGTTTGGCATTGGTAGCAGAGGGTTGATATAAACATGCAATTTATCAGTTGTCGTTTTAGTGCCATAGTGATGCTTGGATGTTTTAGCAGTGGGGAGAGTTGGTAAGTTACTGCGTTCGCCTTTTGACATCTTGTCTCAAGTTCCCTATCAATTCTTCCATCATCTGTGAAGATGCTCCCCAAATATTTAAATTGCTGCACTTATTTGAGTTGTTCGTTGTTAACTTGAATAGTTAATATATTAGGTGTTCTACTTATTTTCAGAATTTCTGTTTTGGTGATGCTGATCTTCGTGTTATATTTGTTGCAGACTGTGTGTAGCGCATTTACGTGGATTTGAAAGTTTCTTCTAAACTAAATACTCTGTTTATAGCACCCCGAATAGCTACACCCGCAAGTTTGACCTGCATTCCTTTTGAGATTTCAAATTTAGTTGCGTATCCTTTACAGGACATGGCAGAACCAAAACCAGCGATTTTGTTTAGCTGTTGTTGTTTTTCTAGGCAAAGTTACGTCCAGCAGTTTGCCATTGTTTTCAGATCGGTAGATACCATTGTCACAACAAACGCAAGGCCCGCAGCTGGGATCTAACCCGGGAAACCGGCATTACGAATCGCGTTCGCAACGCCTCAGCCACAGACACCGACCCTGTTCAGGTAAGGACCAGAATATGCTAGACACACATCATATAGACCAGTCAGCACGCGGTGAGTGACGTGTCAGAACCTTTCAGAACAATTCCTGCAGCCCAGTTTGGGCTCAATGGGCCTAGGAGCCAAAGACAATTTTGAAAGAAAAACAAATCCGACTCCACGCGGACTCGAACCTTAGACTTTGGAGCCATTATGTGGGCGTCTAGACAGGATGTACTGTAATCCAAACCCAGACCAACGAAACGATCTGATATTATGGTAATTAGTATACATTATGGAAAGACTATGCGGCCTAGTGAAAACTTCGTAAAAGATAGGTAGATTTAGAGATATTCTTAGATTAGTGTGTTAGTAGGTCAAGGGGCTCTGTCTGGGATATACAGATGTACAGCAGCTCAAGTTTAGACGACTGGTGTCAGGCTATTTTTGTCTTTTGTATATACACACAAACAAGGGAGCTACTGCAAAGCAGTGGCTATACGCAGGGTCGTATTTAGACATCTGCAACGTGTTCAGCTGCAGTTGTGGCTAAAACTTTAAAGGTGACAAAATTGTTACTTCAGTAAAATAACCTTATTTTTCAAATCTTACGCACCCTCCCCCCCCCCCCCCCTTTTTTTTTCCCCCCGCAGGTAGAATACCAATCTAATTTTGTTTAGCCCAAAATAGGGAAAAAGAGGTGTTAAACATATTGCGTGTATGAGATGACACTGAATTTTAAACTAAAAAAAAAATTTTTAGAGAGCATGTCGTTTTATACAACTAACGAACGAACTTTTCCGCCAAAAATATTAGGCACTGAGCAGGAAGGACCGTCTAAACTTCTGCACTTCCAGTCTATTCCATGCATACAGTTAAGCACCTGTACATCAATTCATAGTTGATAATTAAAAAAAAAAAATTTTTTCAACACCTAAGTCTTAATTACAAACCTGAAATGTGCTCTAATTATACTTACATTATTAAACTTTTTTTAAAAAGTATAGTAATAAACCTAATCTAAAAAAATGTCATAGGTCTAATAGGTTGCATAATGCATGAACAAAGGGGGCGGCGGGGGCAACTATTAGTAATAAAACTTTTATAATTTTACTGCTCTTAAAAATCGCATCAGATTAGTGTTCCTCTATTCAGATTGTGCTTCGTAATGCCGGGGTACCGGGTTCGATCCCAGCTGCGGGCCATCCGCCTTGCGTTGGTTTCGACAGTGGTATCAGGGAGCCGACCGTCCAGAGGCAATGGCAAACTACTGGAAGTAAATTTGCCTAGTGGAACCAAGCAACAGCCAGGGGCTCATGGGATTGGTTCTGTAACGTCCTGTAAAGAATACGCAACTAACCTTTTTTCAAATTGTATGGCTATAGTGAAGCGATGCTCAAGTGTAGTGTGGACGGCGGGTGGGGGTAAAAATACGTGGCTACACAGGGGCAACATGAATTTTAAATACAATCCTGACTAGATGCAGGCCTCCCGTTCCGTAGGTTTTGTGTTCGAATCTGCATTAATTTATATAATAATTGCCTTGTCCCCTTTCAAACCGCAGAATTATAGCGGGGCCTCTTTTGAGGGTTAGATATTAATTTAAAGTCCATCAGATATCTCTCTCATCACATATTAGGAAAAGCTTTACAGCGATTGGTTTCCCGAATGACTGACGTTCAACTCCACTAGGACCGCACAACTAGAGATAAACACCCGATGATACAAAGTGCCAACATTGTGATGGTCGATCACACAGGAAAGGTCCCAGAAACCCTGTTCAACCCACATGTAAGGTGATATTAGCCCCCCGGCATCACCCACGGTGGGGCCTTAAAACAAAAACAAAAAGTATTCTTCGGGACATTTAGACCTGGGTCGAATTAACAGCTCAGGTGGTTTAAAGTAGACCACCCTGGTGCAGATTCGAACCCAAAATCTTCAAAGCGACAGATAACTGGCTAGTTATTGTGCCACTTTTGCTCTCTTGGCGAATTTCCTTCCTGAAAGTATCTATTCCTTGCTGAAAAAAAAAATGGTTTACATAGTTATTTCCCTTACTCTAGTTACGCGATATTACTTCCCTTAGTGACAGATTCGCATAGTGCCGTTGACTGTATGTTTGTATTTATCAACGTCTGGACTGCAATGTTTTCTTTAGTACAAAAATGCGTAAGTGACAGAAACTGCTCCATCTTAAAGACAAGAACCGTGTTTGTTTTATTTAGAGTAATCTGGCTTGTTTCCCTTTTAGCTCTGTACTTCGTGTAGGGATTAACTTTTAATAGGACAAACACATAAATATACCGTAAAGTCACAGTTTGCTTAATCAACAGGCGTTAAGACATTTGTTGCTATGGTAATGTACTTCAAAAAGCGAAATCCTATCCGCATTAGACATCAGTTTCATTTCTGAAACTGTAGAGTAGACTAACGTAGATGTCTTCACATTGCACCATAAGCTCTGACTTTTAACACACTTTATTATTCAAAATTTTTATTTTTCACCTTTTTTCATTCCCTTTTATACCAGCTAAGTGATTTTGTGTATCTATGTAGTATTGTTTAATTTGTATGTGCTGATGAAGGCTCAATAGCCGCAGCGTTTTCTTTGTATTTGTCATATTGTGAAACTTGGTAATATACTTTTCGTTCGGGTTTATATCTTTTCTTGCCAGGATGCTAGAGGCGAGTTGTAGGGTCAATGCACGTGTGGACAAGGTCGTCTGATCTGCATTGAACTATATTCTCCCTTTATCTCCAAGTGCCTGTCTTTCCGTTCACTTCTGATAATTCTTCTTCTTCTTTCTTCTTTCTGCTTCTTATTTTGTTCGCTTGAAATAGATTATCTATGTCTGCAAATTTGTCTTTAGTATGAACTTCACTGTCTTTTGTAATTCACTCAGCGACCAGTATGTTTGATTTCTCTTGGCCAAAAGTTTTGCCTTGATGAGTTGTACTTGGGACAGTTTTGGAGGACATGCTCTTTTGTCTCATATAATGATAAAGATGTGAACCATACTATGGACTACTGGTCCCTGCTAAGGTATAATAGTTTGCTGTGACTTCCCAAACCCTCTTGACCACTGGGCATTCAACGAAAGAAGGCTACCTCTACCCACTGAGCAAGTTGCAAGGAATAACACACAGCGATATAGTTCTTTTACCACCATCTAGTTCTATTAATTTAATCACCGGCAATGCTCATATAGAAAAGTCACCACGGGTGTACCTGACGTGCCTTGAAGCTTGTATGCTCTCAAAGAAGACTCTCTGGTGGATTGGGGGTGGGAGTCAGGAGGGGTCAAGGGTTGATCTTATAGTGCAGTAAGAAAATTGTTGGAGGGAGTGGGAAGGGAAGGGGGGATGAGGTTGGAAAACAATTCCATATTGTTTTATATGCATTCACTACCTGGTCTTCGTCGGTCTCCAACATTGTCTTGACCGTCATGTTGGATTCCATCATGGCTGGTCAGTGAAAAAGTCGTGAGTAACCGCCTCACGTCACCAGCCTTCACCATCACACCATTTAATGGGTAGTGGATGGGTGAGAGCTATGTTCTTGTCACTATCGATCAATTTGTCTATAATATTTGTCGTTCGACATGTACTGTACCATGTCCCGCAAGTCATGATTACGTTGGATGCATGATATGGAACAAGCTGATAATATCCTTATGGATCCCCGGAGTGTATACTTGCAGGCAACTAGGTGTATGTATGCCTTCGTCTGAGTATCCATAACCACATGCACTCCCTGGAATTTTTTTATAACTCTTGGCGTTATACTAAAAATATCTATATATCCCATCATGTTGCAGATAGTGGAAACGAAACAGAGAAACAGAATGGATGTTAATGTAGCGTTATGTCTCAGAAACAACGATGAGATTACTTATATTAACTATATTAATCCCTCAGCAGTGGTGGATGTAAAAAGTAAAGGACCAACTTCCCCGCCTTTAGACTATGTGGCATATAGTGCTAGACGTATGTGGCATATAGTGTTAGACGTATGTGGCATATAGTGCTAGACGTATGTGGCATATAGTGCTAGACGTATGTGTCATATAGTGCTAGACGTATGTGGCATATAGTGTTAGACGTATGTGGCATATAGTGCTAGACGTATGTGTCATATAGTGCTAGACGTATGTGGCATATAGTGCTAGACGTATGTGGCATATGGTGCTAGACGTATGTGGCATATAGTGCTAGACGTATGTGGCATATAGTGCTAGACGTATGTGGCATATAGTGTTAGAAGTGTGTGACATATAGTGCTAGACGTATGTGGCATATAGTGCTAGACGTATGTGGCATATAGTGCTAGACGTATGTGGCATATAGTGTTAGAAGTATGTGACATATAGTGCTAGACGTATGTGGCATATAGTGTTAGACGTATGGGGCATATAGTGCTAGACGTGTGTGGCATATAGTGTTAGACGTATGTGACATATAGTGCTAGACGCATGTGGCACATAGTGCTAGACGTATGTGGCATATAGTGCTAGACGTATGTGGCATATAGTGCTAGACGTATGTGGCATATAGTGTTAGACGTATGTGGCATATAGTGCTAGACGTATGTGGCATATAGTGCTAGACGTATGTTGCATATAGTGCTAGACGTATGTGGCATATAGTCCTAGACGTATGTGGCATATAGTGCTAGACGTATGTGGCATATAGTGTTAGAAGTATGTGACATATAGTGCTAGACGTATGTGGCATATAGTGTTAGACGTATGGGGCATATAGTGCTAGACGTGTGTGGCATATAGTGTTAGACGTATGTGACATATAGTGCTAGACGCATGTGGCACATAGTGCTAGACGTATGAGGCATATAGTGCTAGACGTATGTGGCATATAGTGCTAGACGTATGTGGCATATAGTGTTAGACGTATGTGGCATATAGTGCTAGACGTATGTGGCATATAGTGCTAGACGTATGTTGCATATAGTGCTAGACGTATGTGGCATATAGTCCTAGACGTATGTTGCATATAGTGCTATACGTATGTGGCATATAGTGCTAGCCGTATGTGGCATATAGGGCTAGACGTATGTGGCATATAGTGCTAGACGTATGTGGCATATAGGGCTAGACGTATGTGGCATATAGGGCTAGACGTATATCTTACAGACCAGTGGACACTTGGTGGGGGATGTGGTCAACATCTTATCGGCCGCCTTTCTTTCCTAAGCATTTACCAGATACTAATACAAGGTTGGGTCGACCCTGGAGCCAAGGCTATTTTAAAAATAAAAAGTTCGGCTGCGTTCGGATCTGAACCGACAACCTTCAGATCCACAGGGTAGCTTCTAGCTGCTACTTCATGAGCTGCAGATGTCGCTCTCTACTTTTGTCTCTGCCTCTGGTCAGCCAATGGTCCTGATGCCTACATGTAAAGAGGCTAAAGAACAACGCCCTAGTTAATGTACATTGTCAAAGCAAATGAAAGACTAGAATGTGAACCTAAATTTACAGCAGTCCATTGTTAGAGCGTATTTCCTTATTTCAACTGTCACAGGATATCGTTGGCGTCTGTGGTTTAAGCGTTGCGAACGCGGTTCGTAATGCTAGGATGCCAGGCTCGATCCCATCTGCGAGTTTTGAGCTTGCGTTGGTTTCGACAGTGGTATCCAGAAGCCGACCGCCTAGAAAGCAACAGCAAACGTAGAAAGCAATGGCAAACTACTGGACGTCTATTTGCCTACAAAAACCACAAAAGCCACAAAGTGATGTTGTTAGTCTTGCAATTTCCTGTAAAGGATACGCATCTAACTATACAGGACAGCAGATGTACTGAATGTTCCAAAACAGTAACAAATTCACTCGGATGCTTCACAGGTGGTTTATCTACTTAGAGGATACATAGCGATAATAGTAAATGTGTGTGTGTGTGTGTGTGTGTGTGTGTGTGTGTGTGTGTGTGTGTTGTCCATCAAGATGATGATGACCACTCTTTTTCATCAGGTATGAGTACAAAGATGACTGATGAGGCCGATGCGGACCCGAAAAGTTCTTGGACAATGAGGACAGGGAATGAGTCCTGTGCAAGGGAGGGGATCTCCTGCTGCTGCCTCTCTGTCCATCGTGGGATGGTCTCACTCTCCCAAATTCTGTGAAATATCTAATGTAGCTGCTCAGTCAGCACTAGACAACCCACTTTGAAGACTCTATCTGGCATAGCATCTGGACCAGGCGCTTTTCCATTATAAAAGAGATGGATAGCTGTTATTGTGTCCTCTGTTGTAGGTAGATCTGCCAGTGAATCATTAATAAGAACCTGGAGCAGTGTAAAAAAAAAAAAAAAGTTAACGTAAATGTTCGCGCCAGAGGGGAAGAGCTTATATATACGTATAATTTCATATTTTCCTTGTCAAGTCGGCTCTGTAAGGGCAGCAGGTTAACATCCCCTCGGCCACCTTTACTTCCTGGTTATATTTTGTCTAGGAGATGCCGGTGTTTTGGTAAACGAACAGCCAGATAGACTGGCCGATTCTTCACCACGGTGGTAAATTGATGTTTGACACGCTAGGTGTTGTAAGGGCCCTTAGAAGATATAAAACAGTGCGGAGGTACAAATGGATGATCATAATCTAAACAGAACTGTGCAGGGAGGAGTCACCTGGGCATCTGGCCGACTCTCAACACTCAGGGAAGGGGCGAGACGGACATACACTCAGGCTGTTACTTGTACCATATGAATTGAAACTGTACATACTGCTGAAAATGGGGACAAAGCGCTTATGGGAATGTCGAGAGTGTTACAATGTCGGTTCTTAACTAATATGTCCTAATTTATACTTCCTGGTTTCATTATTCGGCTAGTTTCGGCTAGGAGCCTCGGTTGGGTGCAGATTTGAGCCCACAATGTAATAAATGATAACCTATATCTGTTTCCTCATATCTAATTCTTAGCTAATTTCTCGTTAGAAGCCCCATGCGAGATATTATTAGAACATGAATACGAAAGCTTATCAAGAAATGATGAATGTCTAGCTGCCGTGAAGTGTATGCACGCCCGCTTTCATAAATGCCCACAAAGGAGTTTCAAAGGTGAATAATGAACTTCCAGCTATCACTCTCCTTGTCTAAGGCCTGACAGGTGTTCTTACCACAGGGACAGCCGTAGATCATCCTATAGAACCAGGGACGTAACTTAGTGTTTTGGTGTGGAACTGTAACGGGAATGTGGTGCTGCGGGAATTTTCGAATGAGATTTATATATTGCTCTTGCTAAAACGTCAGATGTCGAACATGAATAATAACTGGTATTGTTTCAATTGTGTGTCTTTTTGCATTTATTATGGAGGGAAAACGAGAGAGGGGGTAGGTGTTACCTTTTCTTTGAAGTCAACAAGGCAGGCTGATAATGGTAATACATTTCTTATTTGTTCCTATATATAGTGTCTCTTTTACGTCCTCTATCCATCTCTTTATTGGCCGGTCTCCTATCTTATAGTCTTCTGTTCTTGTGTAATACGTTCTAGCTGTTGAATTTTTTTGTTCTGTTCTGGTTCGATGACCAAACCATTTCATTGTTTGATGTTCTATGCAAATATTTACCATTACTGTTTCTACTATTGTTCCTCCTTCTTCATTGGTCACTGTCTCTCCGTGGTTGTCACGACGAATTTCTTATACGGCATAATCAATACATGATCTCGATTAGTCACTGGCTTCAGAATCAACACCGTTGCACACCATTCTTGCACACAAATCCTCAGTCTCCCGCAACCAGTGCCTTCAGGTGAGTATGCTTGCTGATCTTTTAGAAAACTGATTGTACTGTCGTACTTTTCCTCACACGCGCCGTTTTGCTAGATCCAGGCTTAACTCAGAATTTCGAAACATCACAATTGTTGTTTTATCACAAAATAGCTGAAAATCGTTTCAGAGCACTAGTATAGGCAGCAGAACACAGCCACGAGCGCAGTAATTGTGTCAGTCTCCCCCCCCCCCCCCCCCCCAAAAAAAAAAAAAAAAAAAAAATTCTTTAGATAATTGCGACGGGTAGTTTGCGCTCTGAATGGGCAGAACACTGTCGAAAATCGCACTTGACCTCCCTCACCTGGATCCACACACCTGATCATGCAGCGTAAAAAAGGCAATGAGCGAACAGTCCAACTGGCACCTAATACACCAATGGAATGAAGCATGGACAGAGCAGATATAATTAAGCCTGTGCAGACTGCGCTAATGGATAATAACGAAATCTAATATTATAAAGGGGGGGGGGGGTAGGATTAGTTTCCTAACAGCCCCATACTGTTTGATTTTTCAAGGTACTCCCCACGAAATCTCAAAGTAAGCGAGTTGGGGTAAATTAAAAGAAAAGTTAGGTTAGTTGCGTATCCTTTACAGGACGTTGCAGAACCGACCCCAATAGCCCCTTGCTGTTGTGTGGTTTTTCTAGGCAAATTTACGTCCAGTAGTTTGTAGAAGAAAAGACACATATTAAATAGAATTTGTATGGATGTATTCACGTTAAAAGAATTTTATTTATATTTTAATCCCAAGGGAGCAGTGAAATAAAATCACTGTAAATATGTATTATGAGATTTCTGTTGCCCGTCTATTAAATAATACGTCACAGCCATGGTCTAATTGACAGGTTCAAACGATAATATGTCCATACGGGGACATGTCCAAACGGTGACAGATCCAAAGGGTGGCATGTCCAAACGGTGACAGATCCAAACGGTGGCAGGTCCAAACGGTGACATGTCCAAACGGTGACATGTCCAAACAGTAACATGTCCAAACCGTGACATGTCCAAACGGTGACATGTCCAAACGGTGACATGTCCAAACGGTAACATGTCCAAACCGTGACAGGTCCAAATGGTGACATGTCCAAACGTTGACAGGTCCAAACGGTGACATGTCCAAACTGTGACATGTCCAAACGGTGACAGGTCCAAGCGGTGACAGGTCCAAGCGGTGACAGGTCCAAGCGGTGACATGTCCAAACAGTGACATGTCCAAACGGTGACAGGTCCAAGCGGTGACAGGTCCAAAAGATGACAGGTCCAAACGGTGACATGTCCAAGCGGTGACAGGTCCAAACGGTGACAGGTCCAAGCGGTGACAGGTCCAAACGGTGACATGTCCAAACGGTGACATGTCCAAACGGTGACAGTTCCAAGCGGTGACATGTCCAAACGTTGACAGGTCCAAACGGTGACAGGTCCAAGCGGTGACATGTCCAAACGGTGACAGGTCCAAGCGGTGACAGGTCCAAAACGGTGACAGGTCCAAACCGTAAAAGGTCCAAACGGTGACATGTCCAAACGGTGACAGGTCCAAACCGTAAAAGGTCCTAACGGTGACATGTCCAAACGTAGTTATATAAATATA
>CAJHNH020005968.1:5000-20000 GCA_905116865.2 Candidula unifasciata
TAGAGGTAGGGGGGGGGGGGGGAGGGAGATGCATTTTTTTTTCTTTCTCCCTTTCTAAAAGCGGTTTTTCGCGTAACTGAGAAACACCTGATCCGTGTGAGACTGTTAGCCACGCTTGGCAGCCCGCCGTCCACAAAGTCCACACAATTCCTCCCCCCTCGACCTAGGCCAAGAGCGTACACAGACGGGGCCGCATAATACCAGTGGTCGAAAGGCAGTCGTTAAAGAAGAACGTTGTCTGCCAGTTGTTATGTGTTCGTTCGGGTTGTGATAGCGTTGTACACGTGACTAGTCCCACAGTCGTCAGTGGCGATAGTCGGACCTAGGGTCAGTTTGTGATGATCCCTGGTTGATCCCACACGGTGTCAGTTAGTTGTTGTTGGCGGCTCCTTCCCTCCCTTACACTTGTGTTGTTTTCAAAGGAGGTTCACTTAAGGTCAACAAAACCTACCGGTCATCTCGCCGTCTGGACTATTGAGACTGCTTGAACGATGACCCGCGGCTAGTGGGGTCTCGTGAGGACAAGCAGTGCCCTGCCGGAAATTAGGATTAACCGAATTCGGAGAGATTAAGGTGCCTTGGAGGATCAACAAACACGTTTGTTTTTTATAAAGAGGAGGGACTGACGAATGGACTTCCGCCATCTTTGTTGTTGTGTTTATTCTTTGTCCTACGTGACGGTCAGTGGAGACCAGTGTTTTAATGACTTGTTTTAAGAAATGTCGCGTCGAAAACAGGGCAAACCCCAACAACGGAAATCACAGTGTCCACGTAAGTAATATTTATATACATTTCATACTGAAAGCTAGATTTAGAATACATACATTACGTCCATCTGCCGCGCTAACCAGATACTGATCTTACTAGCAGAGCGGGATTCAACTTAAATTAATCAACACTAACCGGGAATTTTGTAGTAAAACGGTTACGTAAAAACGGTTACTAGTTAGTTATATCGAAGTTACAGTCTAATTATTGATGTCGTATTTTATAAAGATTGTTTAGAGAATGGTTTTAGACGCAGTATTGTAGCCACAGTTTGTGAATTCCGGCCATGGAGAGGGTGTAGGTTGAGCGTACCTTGGTACCTCGCAACAACCAAGCGTAGCCAGCCTTCTTCAACCTCACGCAATCCAGCCAGGGCGGCGGGGTGGAGAGGGGCGGCGGCGGGTGGTGCTGGAGCCCGCTTCCTTCTTTGGGCACACGATGTTTACGTCACTAGTAAACACATCTCTATCACGGTTATTTCTGTCCTTTTTCTCTCTCTTTCTCTTCCTTTCTAGTAGCACCATGGATAGTGAGCAGGTTTAGTTGTTAGATTAGAGTGCTCAGTCGTGGGCCCTTCTTGATAATGGTAAACTGTTTGAATCCAAATCACGGGGTTTATGTCGACTGTTAGCCTAACTTTTGAAATGGGAGACGAAAAGTTACGAGGCAAGGAAGTGGTCACTTCAGCACAACACACTACTCTATAGTGTGTTACATCTTTAGCATTTAGCACAGCCAGAAGTTAAGGGCAATTTCTGTTCGAGGTTAAAAGCAAACTATTTTACAATACCGTTTGGTTGGTTTAGTGAATATATGAGGTGTGTGTTTCTGGACGTGTGATTGCTCACTGTAACACATACAGCTAGTTCCTGTGTGTGTCTGTGTGTATGTATGTGTGTATATATGTATGTATGTATGCGAAGAACGTTTGCATGTGATTGAATTCGGCGAACTATATTAATACTGCCTTTCTTTAGTTCTTGTATGACTGAACGATTGGCACATTTTGTGTTCCTTTATTACTGAACTAGATAGGAAAATATGTGGTTTCTTTATGACTGAATTCCTCCGGAATTTACATCCGGTCAATGCGAAGAAAAAGAAGAAAATGATGATTATGAAGAAGCAGAAGAAGAAATGAAATGAGATTTTAAAAAATAGGTTTCTATGCTTGGAGTTAATTAGTATATTTTTATTTCCTGTGTGACTGAACTAGATAAGCATAGATTTAGCTCCAGAATGACTGAACTAGATGTGTATAGATTTAGTTCCTTTAGGTCTGAATTAGATGGATAAAAGTCTGGTCCCTATATGATTGAACTAGCTAAGTGTATGTTTAGTTACTGCAACTGAACTAAATGAGTATATATTTCCTGAATGACTGAACTGGGTGTGTATGTTTAGTTCTCATGAGACTGAACTATATGTGTATATATTTACTCAATGTGACTCAGCTAATTAGGTATAAAATGAGTTCATGTGTGACTGAACCAAGTTGTCATAGACCCACTGGCTCCCCAACAAGCATGTCCTAGGAGGACTCATTCAGTCTTTCCTTCGAAATCATAGTTATTCTGCCTAAGAGGCTCGGAGCCAACAGTCTGCTTGCGCATAAGCTAGATCTGTAAAACGGATGTGCACGCAGCCTTTAAGTTCTGAAACCAGACCAAAGTCATGAAGTGGACAAAAAACCGCAACATTCCGCTGGTGTGTACAGCCGGTGAACGCGAAGAAGAAGAAGAAGAAGAAGAGGGAAATGAAATGATATGCAGACTGGAGCACACTGGCTGTTGTGGGGCCAGAAATAATCATCTCTCCTACTCACCTGGTCTGTCTGTGTTCGGTGTTTCCTCTAGACTGCCCTAGGACTAAACAATGCTCACATGTGAGTGCATGTCAGTGCCTGACCTCAACAAAACTGATAACATACACTTCTGATGAAATTACCGCTGCTACTTTATGTGAACCCTTCTACCCAAATGGTTATTTTTACTACCGTCTTGTGTGTGTGTGTGTATATATTAGCCCCCCCCCCTCCTTTTCAACCACACCCGCCATGTATAGGCCGCTCCCTTTCCACCACACCCCCGTGTATAAGACACCCTATTTCTACCCCACCCCCGTGTATAAGACACCCTATTTCTACCCCACCCCCCCGTGTATAAGACACCCTATTTCTACCCCCCCCCCCCCCCCCCCCCCCCCCCCCCCCCCCCCGTGTATAAGATACCCTCTAGGTTTTTTAAAGCCCAGAATAGAAAAATTGATATATTGAACACATTCTGTGTTTAAGAAGACCCCCAATTTCAAAGTCGACAAATTTCGGAAAACTTATCTTTTACACTGGAAAATGTAGTTCTAATGTTCCAAAATGTGTATGTGTGGGTGTGTGAGTATGTGTGTTGTGTGTGAGTATGTGTGTTGTGTGTGTGTGTGTGAGTATGTGTGTTGTGTGTTGATCAGCATCATGTATCACTATTTATTGCTTCAACTCATTTCTTTGTAAAGGAAGGGGTTGAAGTAACAACATATTGGTTAGGGCCGAAAGAGTTCAATTCTCCTTACAGCCGACCGTTTTTAATGTAAGTGCTAATCATACAGCTGTCATTTTATGATGTAACCGAGGACTGTAAGAGTAGCAGATGACATCCAAATAGTATACTTTTGTATATAAAAACTAGCTAAATGTCAACAGAACAATACACATGTGTATATAAAACTGTTTTTATTAAGCAGATAAAATATATTTGTATATAAAACCAGCTTTATATTATATTTTATTATACTTTATATTTGTTTATAAAGCTAGCTTTATATCAGCAGAACAGTGCATATTTATATATACAGATCTCTCTCTCTCTCTCTCTCTCTCTCTCTCTCTATATATATATATATATATATATATATATATATATATATATATATATATATATATATATATATATAGATAGATAGATAATTGATATATGCCAGCTTTATATTGGCAGAACAGTTCATATTTGTATATAAAACTAGCTAGATGGCAACAAAACAGTACACATTTTATAAAACACTGGCTTTTTCTCAGCAGATACAATTTATTTGTGTATCTTCTTCTTCCTCTTTCGTTCGCCGGAAATAAGTTGTCTGTATCAGCAATTTTGTCTCTTGTATACATTTCACTGTTGTTGTTAATTCATCGAGTAGTCCATAGAGTTTACGTTCCACTGTTGTTCTTTCTGTCCAAAAAGTTTGCCTTAATGTGTAAAATTTGGTGCAGTCCTGGAGTACATGCTCTGCTGTCTGGGGCATCTTTTCACAGGTGCACATGGCTGATCAGCAGATAAAATTTATTTGTGTATGAGACCAGCTTTATATCAACAGAAAAGTGTATGTTTGTATATAAAAACAAGCTAGATGGCAACAGAACAGTACACATGTGTATATAAAACTTGCTTTTTTATGAGCAGACAACTATATCTGTATATAAAACCAGCTTTATATCAGCAGATCAGTGCATATTTAAATATAAAACTAACTAGATGTCAACAGAATAGTGGTTATTTGTATATAAAGTCAAATAGATGTCAGCGAAGCCGAATATTTGTATATACAAAGCCAGCTTGATATATGCAATCATGAAGTCACATCTGACTGACTGGACAGTCTTTAGGCATGCAATCATGAAGTCACATCTGACAGGCTTTAGGCATGCAACCATGAAGTCACATCTGACTGACAGGGCAGGCTTTAAGCATGCAATCATGAAGTCACATCTGACTGACTGGACAGTCTTTGGGCATGCAATCATGAAGTCACATCTGACTGACTGGACAGTCTTTAGGCATGCAATCATGAAGTCACATCTGACTGACTGGACAGTCTTTAGGCATGCAACCATGAAGTCACATCTGACTGACTGGACAGTCTTTAGGCATGCAATCATGAAGTCACCTCTGACAGGCTTTAGGCATGCAATCATGAAGTCACATCTGACTGACTGGACAGGCTTTAGGCATGCAATCATGAAGTCACATCTGACTGACTGGACAGTCTTTAGGCATGCAACCATGAAGTCACATCTGACTGACTGGACAGTCTTTAGGCATGCAACCATAAAGTCACATCTGACTGACTGGACAGGCTTTAGGCATGCAACCATGAAGTCACATCTGACTGACTGGACAGGCTTTAGGCATGCAACCATGAAGTCACATCTGACTGACAGGCTTTAGGCATGCAATCATGAAGTCACATCTGACTGACTGGACAGGCTTTAGGCATGCAATCATTAAGTCACATCTGACAGTTAACGGCGGAGGAAGCTGATCAGAGAGTCAACGCAACTGGTGACCCAGTGACACGGGACGATGATGATAGTGAATGGAGAATTGTAATAAGCTTAATATTATGTCTGTTTTAGTGAATAAGGAACTGGAACTGCCTGTTTACCGTCTGCCTGCATTTTTGACTATGTGCCAGTCTACCTATCTAACCGTCTGTCTGCCTCGCATTGTCTGTCTATCTTCTGATTGAAATCTGTGGTTGTCCAAAAATCCAAAGATATACTGCTTTAGAAAACAAGAACTCAGACTTTTCTCTCTCTCGTAATAATAACTTCTGTGAATAATCATCCCCCCCCCCCCGCCCCACCGCCCCTCCTCTCGTCCCCGCCAGTCAGTCACAAATCTGGGTTGTGCCGCGTCGTGGTTACCCCCACCTCAAGCTAGGCGACCGCTACACCTCCACCAATCGTTTGCTTCCATTAATAGTCCATGGTAACTTTTTTGTTGTTGAAATTTTCAGTCGTGTCAGAGTGAGCCAGTGTGGGTAATTGTGTGCGTGCGGGTGAGTGGCTGTGATGTGTGGGTGGATGGGTGGCTCTGGGTATTGACAGGGTTGGGGGGAGAGTGGCGTGCTGTTGGGTGGTGGCATTGAAAAACGACTTGACACAGATGGGGTCTCACGTGCGACATTTGGGCCAGATATTTTCGTAATGTTGTCGATGGCTTTACTGGCACATCGCTGCACGGCTAGTGGTTATATGTGTGGGTCTGCGGGTGTTGGTGGCTCATTACTTGTGTGTGTGTATGTGTGTGTGTGTGTGTGTGTGTGTGTGTGTGTTAAGGTGGCTGTGGGTGGCACCCTACCTTGTAGGACCCTTATTTAAGGTATCTTGTACTGTTCAGCCCAAATCTCGCATATATCGCGTACAACCTACCTGTTAAGGTAACGGTAAACGGATGGACTTCATTGCACCGGGTTTTATCCCATATGGCTCAGCCTCTGTCTGCAGAACAGCTAGCTGCCTGTCGAGAGTGTCACACATAGCACGGCCTCCGTAGCTCCGGCAATGATCTACATGGATCTCCGTAGAAATTGCACTCTGAACTCAACGCCGCAGCCGTGGAAGGAACCCACGACCTTCAGAACGTGAGGCAAACAGATTGACCACTTCGCCACGCGGAACCTCCAACATACCTGGCACGACATGCTTACCATAGGACACCTTGCAGACATACTGTATAATTGTGTAGGACATATCTTTCGGGACATATATTTTATATTTTCTAGGACAAACCCCTCAGGACATTGTATAGTTGTTATAGAACATTCCTTTCAAGATATATAGAGTATAGTTATGAAAAACATACCTTTAAGGACACGTACTGTATACCTGTGTGGGGCATACCTTGCATAAACCAGACCTGTAGTGTAAGGTTTTGCAGGAAACAGTGAGTACATGCCAGTAATCCTGCGATTTGTATTTCATTAACGAGAACAGCCAGGCTAAGGAAATTAATTTGCGAAAATGGCCATTTTTGGTTGTGTTGTCACAAGTGCGGCTTCTACAAGAAGACAGTCGCCACAGCAGACGTAAAATCGAAGGGATTACAGTGGACAAGATTTGATTAATGTAAGAGTTGAACGGATAGAGCTTGTGTGCAGTCAGCAAATTAGCAGTGCCAGAGTAGGCTGCTGAAGTAGTGCTGGTGGTTGTAGTTGTAATAGGAGGAGTAAAAAAAAAACCCCAAATCAAAGAAGGGATGGTAAATGCATGCATTCAAATGTACATACATACGTATAACGCATGCACACACACTTACACATGCATGCTTACACATGCTATGATGCATACCCAAACACAAACCCATAATACCTTTCTTTCTTTCTTTCTTTCTTTCTTTCTTTCTTTCTTTCTTTCTTTCTTTCTTTCTTTCTTTCTTTCTTTCTTTCTTTCTTTCTTTCTTTCTTTCTTTCTTTCTTTCTTCTTTCTTTTCTTTCTTTCTTTCTTTCTTTCTTTCTTTCTTTCTTTCTTTCTTTCTTTCTTTCTTTCTTTCTTTCTTTCTTTCTTTCTTTCTTTCTTTCTTTCTTTCTTTCTTTCTTTCTTTCTTTCTTTCTTTCTTTCTTTCTTTCTTTCTTTCTTTCTTTCTTTCTTTCTTTCTTTCTTTCTTTCTTTCTTTCTTTCTTTCTTTCTTTCACCGACAACAAAACGCTGTACACGTTGACACTATGCCTGATTGATCCCGTGTGTCCGTATGTCAACAGTCTGTTACAGTCTTGTATCAGTTCATGTTCTGACACCATCCCATGCCATAACACAAGAATCTCAAGAATTTACTGGGAGTATAGTACAGTAGTAAAACAAAGAAATACTTGGCATTCCCTGTTAGCAGTTATGTTAGAGGTACCGTTTCTTGACTTAAAAAAAAGTTATTTGGCGCATGGAGTTGGTGGTTGTAGGGGTGAGGGGGGGGGGGGGGGGTGGTGCGGGGTGAGAGAGAAGTTGCTCGGCGAAAGATATCCACACAAAACAACCACCAAACATCTCTCTACGAAAATCTGTATCGATAAACAAAGCTTCGCCCATGGATTCCCGGGTTCCCGTTTGAGGGAAAACAAGAATATACTTACTATCTCGCCTGCAAGCATGTCGTAGGAGTCGACTAATTGGGGGACATCCTTCGTGGTTGCAGTGCAGCTGCTCGAGAGGAAGGTAACCAAGAGTTTGCATACAAATAGGCCTGAATTGTAAAATGGATGTGCACGCAACTCTCAGGTTCTTGAACAAGACTAAAGTCTCAGGGTGGACGAACAACCAGAATTTTCTCCCGGAGTCTGAAGTCGGTGAACGCGAAGAAGAAGAAGAAGACAAAGGAGTAAAAGAAGGAGAAGAAGAAGAAACAAACAAGTCTTGTATCCAATATTTTTTTAAGAGATCTGCTAATTTACTTGCCATGGGAAACAGTGGTAGTCTTGAGTATGGCAGTGTTGTCTGGGAAACAGATGGCCCGTAACTGATATTTGCCAGCCACTTCTGTCCTTGACGGTAACCAATGGTGACTAGATGATCACCGGGGTCTCCTGACCCATTTTGTCTCCGAGCCATCCCTCACTTCTGCCCGAAACATTACCAGGCCACCCTACGTTCTGGACCACAATTGCCGACCGGCACGCGCTGGGGCTTTGGAGTATTATGGCGATCAAAGTCAGGAACAGAGCTCTGGACGACTTCTCCCCCGTTCCCCCTTTTGCGCCCAGTGGACGCCAGAAGATCGCCCAGCGCAACCTTGACAAGCCCATCCTAATGTTAAAAAATGACCCTAGCGGCCTTGTCCATTACGTGTGGTTATCTGCCGACTTTAGTGAGGACAACAGAAGGGCGGCCGCGTTGGCGAGACGACTCTTTTGTAGTCACAGGCATTGATTTTTTTTGGGTTGTGTTGTCTTTCACCCCCAGCCCATCCTGTCTAGTCTTGTACGTCTTCAGATCTTCTCACTGCTAGGCATTTCTGGACGGTGTAGTTCTTTGTGTTTGAGCGATGCTGTAAAAACAACAGAAGAGTGGACAGCTGTTTATTTCTAGTTTTATAGTCTTTCGGTCGAGGACGTTACTGCTCCGGGCTCACACGGGAGACCCGAGTTAGACCCCGGTACGGTGTTGGAGTTTTTCTGACGGGGCAGAAATAAACATTATAACCTGCACAGTCCGTGGCGACAGCAATAGCCATGCAGCCCGAAATCCTTAGGTTAAGGATCCTTCACCCCTCCCTCCCCCTCCCCCATTCCTCCGTACAGCAGTTTAAAAAAATCGATATGATCGTGTGCACAAATGAGTGCATGAAGTGATAATATCACTAAACGATACGCCATGAAAAGCACGTGTTCTCTGCCTGGATGTTCACAGATCTGACTCATCTGTATGCAGACTGCTGGTTCATTGCCTCTCAGGGAGCTAGGACCTGTTCACGTTTCCCTGCCATTCTACACACTTTCCCAGTCTGATCTAGGGCAGAAGGGTGTCATGTTGTACTGCTTTCCTCGAAAAGAGTCTCTCGTGTGACCTAGAAAAGATATAAACCCGAACGAAAAGTATATTAGCAAGCTTCACAATATTACAAATACAAACAAAACGTGAACGTTGCGGCTATTGAGCCTTCATCAGCACACACAAAATAAACAATACTACATAGACACAAAAAAATCGCTTAGCTGGTATCACGATGCGGCCAGGTCAGTTGTTACTCAGCAGAATAACCACACGTGTCAGCTGGGGGAATAAATACCCCCTTGTGGAGTATCAGGGGCCATAACTGGGGGGGGGGGGGGGGGGGGGGGGGGTTAGAGTTGAAACTGTGAGGGCAGTTCAATCTCCTGGAAGTTTAAATGAAACTGTGTTGGCAATTCATTCCGGGGGGGGGGGGGGGCCCTCAACGTCCCCAGAGTATAAGGCTGTTGGTATGGGGAGCGGGGAGGGGGGTTTGGGTTAGAGTCAGTTCTAGATGTTCTGGGGTCGTTGAAAGCTGTGTCATTGTATGGTTTAGAACAGGCGACATCGGCGCAGATGTAATTGGAGACAAGACAACGCGACACCCCTCCGACGTAGACGAGTCTGAGAAAGTATGAATGAAAGGTCAGGCAGTATGTAGACGGGCCGGGAAACGTGAACAGGACCGGGAGATGCACTCCGACGTCAAGGGAAGCTTCCCAATAATCAACTCTGACGAGATGCTTTTGGGTAGGCAGTGGGTCTGTTCTTGTTTTCCCCTCAATGGGGTCCTGGCACCGGCACCTTGAGGTTGTCTGCTGAGACTTTCGATTTCTGTTCTGTTGTACTCTAACAGTTCCATTCAATGCAAGTGAATGTACTTCGTGTGCTATTTCAGACACTGGGCAGACTGCCGGGCGATTGATGCATCCATTCCCCGTGTGGGTTCAGAAACCACATTATGGGGGAAACAAGAATAGACCCGCTGCCGACCCGCAAGCATGTCTTAGGAGTCCAGTAATTGGGAGCTTTCTTTAAAGTCGGAGTGCATCTGTCTGAGAGGCCAGATACTGTCTGCGTCTAAATGACTCAGATATGTAAAAGAAATGTGCACACAACACAGGTTCTAGAGCAAGACTAGAGTCCAGAAGTGGACGAACAACCAGAACTTTCCGCCGGAATTTACAGCCGGTGAACGCGAAGAAGAAGATACATCCATATATCCCTATTGTTTCCCCCTTGACTCAGCTGTGCGAGTGGGCGTGGCAAAGTTATGGTCATGCGAGGCGCAGACGTAAACCCGTTAATTAACGTCACTGGCTAATAAGGTTAATGCGGACTTTGCATGTCTGTGGGCATTGACGACCATGAAACAGGGCACTCTCAGGAGGATGGCAGTAACCCAAGCCGTCGTCTGCTATCTGGTCCCTTTGTTTCATCTTCTTCTAGTTTTCTGAGTCCTTGTTCGTTTTCGGTCTCTCGGGTCATCTTGTGCGGGTCAGTTTCGGTGTTTCCCTTACATCGGTAAGACTATCCTTTTCTAAATTTATTTAATTTAGTTTATAAAGTATACAATATTTATGTATTCCGGCCGTTTGTCTGTCTCTCGTTCTATCGATGTTGTTTCCTGTTTGTCTCTCGTTCTATCGATTTTGTTTCCTGTGTGTCTCTCGTTCTATCGATATTGTTTCCTGTTTGTCTGTCTCTCGTTCTATCGATGTTGTTTCCTGTTTGTCTGTCTCTCGTTCTATCGATGTTGTTTCCTGATTGTCTGTCTCTCGTTCTATCAATGTTGTTTCCTGTTTGTCTGTCTGTCGTTCTATCGATGTTGTTTCCTGTTTGTCTGTCCTAACTAGTTGAGATACACGACGACTTGACTGCAGCGTGTTCAGCCTCATGTTGTGTGTCCTGTCAACTCCAAGTAGGGTATGCCCAGTGTACCCACCCAGCGTCTACGTGAGGTCCGATCCAGGTCTCCTACAGCCAGTTCTCCCTCTGTGTGAAACCGCTTCTTCGCGTTCATCGACTGTAAACTGGGGGAATGTTTTGGTTGTTCGTCCCCTTCTGGACTTTTGTCTTGATTCAGAGCTTGAGTTTTTCTAGCACATACTTTTAACAGATCTGGCTTTTTTGTATGCAGGTTGCTAGTTGCTAGTCTTTCAGGCAGCTGCACTGCTACATCGAAGGAACCAACCCTAAATAGTTGTCTTTTACGACATACTTGCTAGGTATCAGTTTTTTTTTTTATTATTGTTCACCCCACAGGGGAACTCCATGTAGCAATCCACAATGTCAGAAAATTGTAGGCCCAAAATGGTGGCTATATTGTCAATTAACATAGTTCTCTGTGATTCACGCGTGACCTCCTGTTGCTAACTTCTGTTGCTGCTGTCTTAACTGCTTTCTTAACTGCTGTTGGCGTGGGTCGTATCTACTGTTGGCGTGGGTCGTAACTGCTGTTGGCGTGGGTCGTAACTGCTGTTGGTGCGGTCGTAACTGCTGTTGGTGTGGTCGTAACTGCTGTTGGCGTGGTCGTAACTGCTGTTGGTGTGGTCGTAACTGCTGTTGGCGTGGTCGTAACTGCTGTTGGTGTGGTCGTAACTGCTGTTGGCGTGGTCGTAACTGCTGTTGGCGTGGTCGTAATTCCTGTTGGCATGGTCGTAACTGCTGTTGGCGTGGTCATAACTGCTGTTACTGCTGTCATAACTGCTGTTACTGCTGTCATAACTGCAGTTGGGGCGGTGATAACTGCTGTTACTGAGTTGATAACTGCCGTTAACGCTGTCATAACTGCTGTTGGCGTGGTCATAACTGCTGTTGGCGTGGTCATAACTGCTGTTGGTCTGTCTAACTGCCTGTTATAACTGAAGTAGGTACGGGTTGATCACTCTTCTGTACACCAGCAAAGTAGCCTTATTGTGTAGAAGATTTGGCACTCTTCTCGGGATAGCATAGGAAAGATCTAGGGCATATTACAGCAATGGATACACACATCAACTAGCACCGAACAGACTGAACGAGAAATTGCAAGGATGCATGTCTTCACTTGTTTGCTAGGCGTGTGCTACCACGTCTTTCCACAAACTTAGCTCGTTACTGCTTTTTATCAGTGTTTGTGCTGATATCTGCGGATGCCATTGTGTCAGATTGTCTAATATCTGTTCTCTCGACCGCCCACTATCTTGTCATCATCAGCCTTACCAGCTGTTGCCATACATCTTGGGCTGTTCTTTTCTCGTCCTGTTGCCAGCCAATGTTCACTGTTTGGTTACGATGCTTAAGATATAATTCCTTTGTCTTTTAATATACTTGACTCCAGGAGCTGCTGTGGAGCAGGGAGTAACTGGTCGTTTGTGGGCGCGCTGCAATGAAGACAGCGGTCGGCGTTTACCTTCCATCACATTTTCTAGGGAGCAGGGGTGGTTCAAGGGCCATAAACAGTATTTGATTTCGAAATAGTAATAATAATAATATTTAAAATGTATTGTATCATCATCATCATCTTCTTCTTCACCGAATGCCTAATTACACATAAAGTTAATAATATATTTGAACTAGTATGACATCTGTAAACTTGACACTACAGAAGGGGTGGGGTGGGGAGAGGGGGGGGGGGGTGTTGAGTGCGTAGCCTCTGCAAAGTTACTAGAGGGATGTGCGGAGCCTCTTTGTGAGTTAGCTGTTCAGTAAGTGGTTTGTTAGTTTGTGCGTATGTGTATATATTTTTTCCTCATTCTGTCATTTCCACGTTTTGTATATATATATATATATATATAATATATATATATATATATATATATATATATATATATATATATATATATATATATATATATATATATATATATGCAGTTCGCACATTATGTTTTACATAAATATTTTATAGTGTCATAATTCGATGTGCTTTATTTTCATATTTTGTTATACACATCTGCCTATCTTCTCATACCAAGGACTGCCTGGACAGTCCGACTACACACACTCTAAATGTCTCATTCTCGGCTACCGTATTCCTCCCCAAAAACAGAACATATTAAAAGATTGCCACTCAAAAAAACAAAGCCCACTGTGGGTTATTAGATGTGGGCGGCCGGGCCTGGCAGATTGAAAGGGAAAACTGATGGGCCTTGTTTATGATGGCTACGGTGAGTCAAAAAGGCTATCACGGAGTCGGCGATTTAGCCAGCGGGGACAAATAGAGCTTTAGTTGACCCAGTGGCTATCTAATTATGCTGAGGGCTATTGTCCGGGAACAGTCGTGTGTCCGCTGGACATTGACCACGGCTGTAATGTTACAGAGAAATTATTCCTGGACGCCTCGTAGCGTGAGGTCCGAATATTGAAATAAGGGGACGAGCAGGGGGAGGTAATGTGTTTCCGGGCAACAATGGAGTCGGTTTGCCAGCAGTTGTGTGCCCTTTAGAGAAATGACTTATTGGAATCCATTTTTCAGTACTGCCACTCATATCTTGGGCTCTTTGCTGACTTTGATCTTTTCCTTTTCCCGCATCCCTGTCTCATTCACCGTCGGTAACATCCACACGACATGTTTGTCATTATCATCATCGTGGATGCTCCCATACACACATGTTTGTTATTATCACGTTGTGCGCGCGCACACATCATCATCATCATTACAGCCAATCCACACTGGACATCAGGATACTTGGTCAACAATTTGGCTGCCCAGATTAGCTGTACAGTTGAATGGCTGTCCGATTTTGGTAGCTGTTTGATTCTCGTTCTTCAATTGTTAATCCTACAGAATGCAAATCTGGAAGGGGTGGAGGGGGGGGGGAGAGCGAGAGAAAGAAAGAAAGAGAGAGAGAGAGAGAGAGAGAGAGAGAGAGAGAGAGAGAGAGAGAGAGAGAGAGAGAGAGAGAGAGAGAGAGAGATTGGAGGCGGTGGAAAACGGACATGAGACACTAGACAAACAAGAACAATGTCACTGTCCTGCCTGTCCAGTCAGGGAACATGTGTGTAAAAATGGACAGCACGCGTGCCTACCGACCTAGTTGTTGCGTGTTTGAATCCCTCTGTGTTGTCATGTTTATCCAGCCTAAAATAGGCAGCAGGAAATTTTGTGGAAAGTAAAAGTGACAGGCATGATCATCACTACACACCCCAGGGAATGCTCTTTGTTTGGTCTGTAGTATGTGGCCGGTACCAGTTGCCTGCACACACGGAAAGGGGGACCAGAGCCTTTACCTATCCCGTGTTGTGCCAGGGTCAACTCATTCGGTACTAAGCTACTCACCATGCGTTTGTTTGTTTATCCATGATGATATATTTTACCTAACACTATCTAGCACCCGTCTTCATCAGTATCATCATCTTCTTCTTCTTCTTCTTCTTCTTCTTCTTCTTCTTCTTCTTCTTCTTCTTCTTCTTCTTCTTCTTCTTCTTCTTCTTCTTCTCCTTCTTCTTCTTCTTCTTCTTCTTCTTCTTCTTCTTCTTTTTCTTCTTCTTCTTCTTCTTCTTCTTCTTCTTCTTCTTCTTCTTCTTCTTCTTCTTCTTCTTCTTCTTCTTCTTCTTCTCCTTCTTCTTCTTCTTCTTCTTCTTCTTCTTCTTCTTCTTCTTCTTCTTCTTCTTCTTCTTCTCCTTCTTCTTCTTCTTCTTCTTCTTCTTCTTCTTCTTCTTCTTCTTCTTCTTCTTCTTCTTCTTCTTCTTCTTCTTCTTCTTCTTCTTCTTCTTCTTCTTCTTCTTCCTCTTCTTCTTGTGTGTCTTTGCTTCCACAGGTTGTAAACTCCAGCGGACAGTTCTGGGTATTCGTCTACATCTGGACAGTCTTGTTCCAGAACCCGAGTGTTGCGTGCACATCCGTTTTAAGAGATCTGGCTTAAAAGTATGCAGACCGCTGGTTACTTGTTTCTCAGGCTGAGGGCACTCCTACTTCAAAGGAAGCTACCACTAAATCGACTCTTACGGCATGCTTTGTTGTGGAGACCGCGGATCTATACTTGTTTTACCTCACAGTGGGGCGC
>CAJHNH020005968.1:25000-27500 GCA_905116865.2 Candidula unifasciata
CAAAGGCTAGCCTAGGTAAACTTCACACCTGTTAGATAAAATACTGAGGAAAGTCAACAACTAGTACAGACATACAAGACACGATACTGTCAGACTGTGGCAACAACACCTTGCACCAAATTGACTGAGAAAAGAAGAACAAATAGTTCGCCAATAAAGCCAGAATTCGGCTACAACTACCAACACAGGTGCTTCAGCTTCTAAAAACGGTCTGATGTGAAAACAGGAGGGTGACCATGGATGACATAGATTGATGACATTAAAGGATGTGGGTCCCTTGGCGTTCCGGGTCGTGTGTTAACAGAATTAAAAACAGACAACAGGAGTGCCTACACCAACTGGCTAGGTACGTGATGCTGCGACAGCTGCAGACACTGTTGCTGCTTATGATGTTGATGGTTGTGGTGGTGATGATGATGCGTGGTTATTCCTTGACGGCTACCAACTGTTGCTAGTGAACGAGTGGCAGCCGCCATTAGGCAGTGACCACTCGTAGTGTAAACAGACCCTAGCGCTGGTTGTTTAGATCCGCAACCAGGTCGATAACAGTCGGCCGGAGGGTCAGCTTGTAGTTGACTGACGTGTGAAAGCGAATCGATCCAGCTGCTTCTTGGGGAGGTCCAGGACGCGAGGCTGCCGGCTGCAGGGTTAGAGGCTGGAGGATGGACTTGGGCTGGGCGACAGCGTGACCGTCATTGTGCAACCGTGACGGCGTCCAGCGTACAGCTCATTGATTTCATCCAGACATGGAGTGGGTTGGGGAGTGAGGGATAAAACAGGGGGGGGGGGGGGGAGACATGGGGACTGAGCGCAGAGGTGGGAAGGTGGGCGACACATCTAACGAGGTGGTAGAGGATGTGTGGGGAGGGCGGGATAGGCAGGAGACAAGAAGGATAAGATAGAGACAAAAATGGACACGAGACAGAAAGGAAGATAGGTACTAACAAAGACAAGCAAAGCAGACCAGATGAAGGTATAGAAAAGACACAAAATAGACAAGAGGAAGACACAGACAAAATAGACAAGAGGAAGACACAGACAAAAGAGACACGGAGGACAAGAGATACAAATGTAAAGAAACAGAAAAAGAGACAGAGGAAAGAATACGAGACAGACCCACTACCTCCCAACAAGCATCTCATAAGAGTCGGCTTATTGGGGACTTTCTCTGAAGTCGGAGTATACCTGCCTCAGACGAAAGGAACCAACAGTCTGCAAACAGATAAGCCAAATTGGAAAAACGGATGTGCACGCAACTCTCAGGTTCTGCAGGAAGACTAAAGTCCAGAGGTGGACGAACAACAAGAACTTTCCACAAGATTTACAATCAGTGGACTAGAAGAAGAAGAGAACTGATGTGATCAGTTTTTTTATTTTTTTTTTAATTTTGCTGTCAGAATTTATATATTTTTTAAACTATCGTAGGCGAAATTATTTTTCATTGTTTACCCTGTTTGGTAGGAATATATCTATTAGGCAAGCAGACAAGCACCTTTAATCCCATGACCATATTCTTCTTATATTCTGTAAACTCGGGCAGACAGTTCTGGTTGTTCGTCCACTTCTAAATTTTGGTCTTGTTCCATAACTTGAGTTGTGGTCGACGCCCTGACGTTAGGATTGGCTCTGTACTGATGTGAAATGTTACTGGAGAGTCAGCTACAGTTGTTGGCCATGAAGTAACATCTCCCGTGTCATGTGGCGACAGGCCATGAAGTAACATCTCCCGTGTCATGTGGCGACAGGCCATGAAGTAACATCTCCCGTGTCATGTGGCGACAGGCCATGAAGTAACATCTCCCGTGTCATGTGGCGACAGGCCATGAAGTAACATCTCCCGTGTCATGTGGCGACAGGCCATGAAGTAACATCTCCCGTGTAATGTGGCGACAGGCCATGTAGTAACATCTCCCGTGTCATGTGGCCACAGGTCATAACGTAACATCTCCCGTGTCATGTGTCGACAGTCTTTCTATTGATCCGAGGTGACGGTCGCCTAGCTTTATGGACACTAGGCTGTCAGGCCACAGACAATGGCAAATTCGCTGTCCGACTGGGGTTGGGGAAACGTCTTCTCTATGTTGTTGGTAGTGCGTTCACGGGTCTGTGTGTGACACACCAGGTTGTTGGCGTGTGAGAGCTTCACACCATCTCCCTTCTCCCCCACAACCACTACTCACCAAATAGTTAGACCTAGGCTGTGTTGGTCACGTGTGTGACGTGAGGGAAGGAATTTGGTGTGAGGGAGTTTGAGTAGCTGTCTAGATGGTGACGCAATGCTATATATTGAACTGTGATATCTGTTTAAAAAAAAAATAATTCCCTCCATCCTCCGTTAATTACATGTATAAATGGCTTTATAGACCCTTTTATAAAATTGTTAGGTTAATAGTAGTAGTAAGTACTAGTAATAGTAGTATTAGTAGTAGTTGTAGTAGTAGTAGTAGTAGAAGTATAGTAGTAGTAGTAGTAGTAGTAGTAGTAGTAGTAATAGTATAGT
>CAJHNH020005968.1:30000-107500 GCA_905116865.2 Candidula unifasciata
AGAGAGTGAGAGAGAGAGAGAGAGAGAGGTAGTTGATATAGTTTGATACCGGCTCTTTCACAACTGTTTTTCCCTGATATGGTCATGTCTGTTCCTGTTTCGTCGCGTTGTGCTGACCCCCAAACATAAAATTATTGTCGTTGCTACTTCATAACTTGAATATGAGTTTTTCAATGGTCTATTGCGACCCCTGTGAAAGGGTCGTTCGACCCACAAAAGCGTCGCCACCCACAGGGTGAGAACCGCTGCCGTAGATTTTTTCATTTGTTTTGCGATTTTTTTTTCTCTTGTCCTTTTTTGTTATCGTCCACGTTTGCAAGTTTTCCTAAGCTTTTACCACCATCACGAACAACAACAGCGGCAACAACAACAACAACAGCGGTAACAACGACAGCGGCAACAACAACAATAACAACAGCAACATCGGTAGTAACCTTCAAAAATACCAATGCCATAATTTGATTTGAAGACTGCGGCTTGCTGTCATTGACTTGTCGTTGCCTACAGTATTGGCCGTACTGGTTGAAAGCTACATCAGCGACCTCTATCGTGATCCCTGATGGTCAGAAGACAGAGGTCACTTGAGGTCAGCACCACTCGCTGGCTTTGGTCAAACCGTTTGCTTCGCATTGTGAAGGTCGTGAGTTCAGGGATTGTGCCTTTCTGTTCACTGGTGTAGTCTTTATGGAGATTCGCGGGATTGTCGCTCGAGCTACGGAGTGCATGCTTTGTGCGAAGTTTTCAAAGACAATTCTGCGGAGAGAGATGTGTGTGATATCCAGGTACAGTTAAATGGATCCTCTGGGCTTTACAAATTTTGAGACATAACGTGTGCCATGTTTGACAACCTTAAAAGCGGAGACAGCATTTTATTGATTGATTACTCCGCAGGTTTCCTCCGAAGTCGGAGTACATCTGCCTGAGAGGCGGGGAACGAGTACTGCAAACAAATAAGCCAGTAGAACGGATGTACACGCAAAACTCAGGTCAAGGTAAATGCCAAAAGTCCATTTTGGACGAACAACCGTGACTTACCGCCGGAATTCACAGCCGGTGAACAAGAAGAAGAAGAAGAAGACTCCTCAGGTTTAAGGTTCTACTGTCCCTTCTGTTACCACCCTGAGTTCTGACAGGGTCAGTGAGTAAAGTACACAAAGGACCTTTTTCACGCTTTCAGTAGCATTAGGGCATATAGGGCTAGACCTATATTTTATAGACCAGTTGGCACTCGGTGAGTGATATGGTCAGCGACTATCCGGCCGCCTTTATTTCCTAGGACTGTCCCTGGCACCTATTTAGGGCTGGGTCGACCTTTATTTAGTTCACTCCAAACTCCAAATGAAATCCCGGAGTTCCCGGAATAGTCCATTATTCTAGGGGTGTTATGGGCTAGAAATAGGTATAGGATTGTCGGTGTCTCTGGGGCGGTCGGGGCTAACAGAGACGCTTACCCACACCCATACCACCCCTAGAATATTGGACTTCTCTCGAAAATTTCGGAACTGTCTTTGTTTGAGGTCACTTAAAAATTAAGTACCGAAAAATGTTCGGCTCCATCAGGACCTTAGCCCACGACGTTTGGATCCGCAAGGGACCGTCTAGCTGCTACAATACGGAAGCTCCAAGTTCTCGCAGGGGGATCGTTTTAGTGTGATCATCCCCCCCCCCCTCTAACTCCATGCTGTCACATTAGTTCATTCATGTACCCATGCTGTTAGACAACACACAAGAGCTCCACCGTGTCCTTGTAGGCATTGGCGGTGAGGACATCTGTTACACAGCCGACCGCTACTGTTACACTCTGGTGGGCGAACATAATGACCTTGCCTTGCACACTGGATCCCAGCTTGGCCTTAGGCCTTTCCTCAATGCCCTGCCCGCTTACCAGCTCGCTATGTCTCACACGACTCCCCCTTGGCCTTCTCCCTCCACTCTTCTTCCCCCTGGCTGGTTCAATAAGGTGACCTTAGTGAGGTGGCGCTGCAGTATCTATTACAAACAAACGTAAGACGAAGGGTGACTACTGCGGGGCAACAAAGATGGCAGCAGTAGGAATGGCCCAGACATGTGAGTGCCAGAAACAGCAAAGTTTATGCGCGTTCATTTTTCACCAGTGGAAAGAGAGTGGGGGGGGGGGGGGGCATAAAATTTGACCATGTTTAAAACCTGCTTAGGACAGCTTCGACTATAATTGAGGTATATTTTTATTTGCGACAACTTCAGTGTTCTATCAGAAGTAACATTAGGCCACCAAAAATGTCTGTTTTGTCAACGGCTTTGTTTCTTTTCTCTGCCGGTATTTGCAGTCTGTGGGAATAATACCTAAGGATCAGAATCAAACAGGTACAACTTCAAGGAAACCTGTTCATTAATTCTTCAAAGGAAATCTGAACTTGCTCCTCATAGTTTGTGTTAATAGGCCAGTGGACCTCTTTGTTTCTAAAGATGACTTGACTAGGTGACAGGTCAGGGAAGTCAATGATGACTTGACTAGGTGACAGGTCAGGGAAGTCAATGATGACTTGACTAGGTGACAGGTCAGAGAAGTCAATGATGACTTGACTAGATGACAAGTCAGGGAAGTCAATGATGACTTGACTAGATGACAAGTCAGGGAAGTCAAAGATGACTTGACTAGATGACAAGTCAGGGAAGTCAATGATGACTTGACTAGATGACAAGTCAGGGAAGTCAAAGATGACTTGACTAGATGACAAGTCAGGGAAGTCAAAGATGACTTGACTAGATGACAAGTCAGGGAAGTCAGTGATGACTTAACTAGATGTCAAGTCAGGGAAGTCAAAGATGACTTGACTAGATGACAAGTCAGGAAAGTCACAGATGACTTGACTGGATCACAAGTCAGGGAAGTCACAGATGACTTGACTAAATGACAAGTCAGGGAAGTCAAAGATGGCTTGACTAGATGACAAGTCAGGGAAGTCAATGATGACTTGACTAAATGACGTCAGGTAGGTCAATGATGACTTGACTTGATGACAAGTCAGGGAAGTCAATGATGACTTGACTAGATGACAAGTCAGGGAAGTCAATGATGACTTGACTAAATGACGTCAGGTAGGCCAATGATGACTTGACTAGATGACAAGTCAGGGAAGTGAAAGATGACTTGACTAGATGACAAGTCAGGAAGTCACAGATGACTTGACTAGATGACAAGTCAGGAAGTCACAGATGACTTGACTAGATGACAAGCCAGGGAAGTCACAGATCACTTGACTAGATGACAATTCAAGAGAAGTCGATGGTGACTAGATGACAAGTCAGGGAAGTCATAGATAACTTGACTAGGTGACAAGTCGGGGAAGTCAAAGATGACTTCACTAGGTAACAAGTTAGGGAAGTCAAAGATTACTTGACTATGTGACAAGTCAGGGAAGTCAAAGATAACTTGGCTAGATGATAAGTCAGGGAAGTCAAAGATGACTTGACTAGATGACGTCAGGGAAGTCAAAAATGACTTGACTAGATGACAAGTCAGGGAAATCAAAGATGACTTGACTAGATGACAAGTTAGGGAAGTCAATGATGACTTGACTAGATGACAAGTCAGGGAAGTCAGTGGTGACTTGACTAGATGACAAGGCAGGAAGTCAAAGATGACTTGACTAGATGACAAGTCAGGGAAGTCAAAGATGACTTGACTAGATGACAAGTCAGGGAAGTCAATGTTGACTTGACTAGGTGACACGTCAGGGAAGTCAATGTTGACTTGACTAGGTGACACGTAAGGGAAGTCAATGTTGACTTGACTAAGTGACAAGTCAGGGAAGTCAAAGATGACTTGACTAGATGACAAGTCAGGAAGTCACAGATGACTTGACTTGATGACAAGTCAGGGAAGTCACAGATTACTTGACTAGATGACAAGTCAGGGAAGTCACAGATCACTTGACTAGATGACAATTCAAGAGAAGTTAATGGTGACTAGATGACAAGTCAGGGAAGTCATAGATAACTTGACTAGGTGACAAGTCAGGGAAGTCAAAGATGACTTGACTATTTGACAAGTCAAGAGAAGTCTAAGATGACTTGACTAGATGACAAGTCAGGGAAGTCACAGATCACTTGACAAGATGACAAGTCAGGAAGGTCACGGAAGAGTAGTGATGACTAACTGTGCCAAGAGTTGTAGTTTGTTGTCCCTAGCTGGTGTGATGTTGTCGCTCTGAAATGTTGTCTGCGTTCTTCATTGTGGTCCTGTGGTCTGTTTTCCTGTCCTCTGGGTGTACTTTGTCTCAGTTTCTGTTTATGCTTGTACTATGGTAGCCATGTGGTCGCAGTATGGACGTGTCTAATGGGGGTGAGGTGACCAGTGTCATTGCTCGCTACATTTTCCACTCCTGTGTCTGATTCTGAACATTTCCTGGGATCCATGCATGGCGCTGGGTCGACCATGAACTTGGGTTTCTAGGCAACCATGCAATTGGGGATTCAACCCCTGACCACTTGTTTGTTGACAGAGGTTTGGTTTGCTTTGCTTTGCTTTAAACAACTGATCAGCATCATGGCACAAGAGTAGTAGTAACCCATATTTGCTTCGTTCTACTTCTAACTCAAGCCTGAGTACGAAGAATCTCAGCACAGTGCACGAACTCCGTAGCACCGGCGAGAAATACTTTTGGTAGATCTTGAACTTTACATTTTCCCCGGGCATCACAGTTAGGCTATTCTTTTCGATTTCCCACTGCCAGTATACTTTTTATGTGCGCAACTATAGAAACGAACGTCTGATCTTACTACCCAGAGACCAGGGGAAATTATTAGAAGTCCAGGGGAAAAAATCCCAGCCCTCACCGGGACTTCCAGCACTAGAGGCGGACGCCATGCCTCGTGACCATTCAGACCTTTAGCGTTGGCAGAGACGCTAATCTTGTTCCGACGCTGAGGCTAGATAGAGCACACGTTGAGGAAACTTGTTAATATATAACTATAAACTTCTTTATTTGGAACGCATTAGTAAAAGAAATAGAGTGACAAGAATGGTGATAATAGATGCATAGATTGAAATAGAATGAGAAAAACAAACTGGGAAAGATACACAGACCGACCGACCTACCTACGGACGGACAGACGGAAAGGACGGACAGGCAGGCAGACAGAAAGAAAGAAAGAAAGAAAGAAAGAAAGAAAGAAAGAAAGAAAGAAAGAAAGAAAGAAAGAAAGAAAGAAAGAAAGAAAGAAAGAAAATCCACCGAGAGAGAGAGAGAGAGAGAGAGAAGAAGAAGAAGAAGAAGAAGAAGAAGATAAAGAGAAAAATATAGATAGAAAGAAAAAAAAACCAAATAAACTAATCGGTAGAGGTAGAAACAGATGGAGACGGGGTATAAACACATTGAGGGAGAAACACATCTTGTAGAAAGAAACACATCCGAGAGAAAGAAACACGTCGATTAATGGCATGGATAAGAGAGAAAGAAACAGTTCTAATGATTGAGGTAGGAACGGATAGACGGAGAAAAACACCTGAGAGAAAGAAACAGACTGATATGGGGAAATACTGAACATAACAAATGAAGGAGATACATGGTCGGTCGACAGAGTGCTGGCAACTGGTCTTTTCAAGAAATCAGAAAATATATGGACATGAATAGCAGCGAGGCATGGTCACAGGCGACTTGTAACATGACATTACAGGACGTGTTCATGCAGTGTTGATACCAGTGACGACAAGTTGAGGGCGGGAAACTGTCCATGGTTTGCCGGGCAAAGGTTCTCAAACCGTCAAAGCTTATGGGGCTTTTCAAGTCAGAATGTCATACAGCGGATGTCTTTTTTTGGCTGTTGACCAGGAAAAGAGGGCGGATTTCTGTCCTAGTCACACAAACATGCACAGTGACATGAACTCTAGAGAATAAAAGGGAGAATAATAAGAATTAAAAAAGAAAAAGTTTTAGTTAAAAAATAATAATAAGAAGAAGAAGAACACGCCGAGCAAGATAAAAGAAAAGGAAGAGGAAGAAAAGAAGAAGAAGAAGACAAGGAAGAAGAAGAAATAAAGAAGGAGGAGGAAGTAGTAGTAGTAGCAGCAGCAGCAGTTCTAGTAGTGGTAGCAACAGTATTAGTAGTTGTGGTAGTAGTAGTAGTAAAAGAAGTAGTGGCAGTAGTAATAGTAGTAGTAAGTAGTAATACTGGTTAGAGGAGAAGAATTGGCGAAACAATGATCTCTTGTTGCTTGGGTAATAGTGGGAATTTAGTTCCTGTTGTAACAGAAATCTGTCCTAACACTATCGGTCCCTCGTTTGTAGCAGACTCACAAAATGAGTACCTCTTAGTTCTCTAGATTATCTGTTATTTCATCAGTATTTCTGTCACTGTCTCATTTCTGTCCTAAATGCCTTTATGTTTCCAGAGGTGCCGGTGTTTGACCGGTGTGCGTTGTTGCCTGTTGCATTTCTCTCTCTTTTTCTGAGAGCATGGTGAAGCACGACAATGCTGTCTGTGAGACTGAGAAAGTAGTCATAACTAGCTCCGTGTAGCAACAGTTAGGAGGGAATAGATGTACCTCAAGGCGGCTGCTGCATCGGAGGACTGAGCACACATGGAAATGCCCAATGTGCATTGATGTCGGTTGTGATAACATAATTTTGTCTCTTTCTAATTAATGTCTGCCTCACTTGTTATGCTTACCGGTCTTGTTCCTGTCATTTTCAGTGTCTGTCTTCTTTGTAGTGTCTGTCTAGTATCTGTCTTTGTCGCTATATTTCTGGTGGATGTGTCTGCGGTGATTGCTAGTCAGTCTGTTTTTCTGGCTGAAGTCTGTCAGCTGCTAATGTATTTGTCTGTTTCTCTCTTCGCAATTCTGACTGTCTAATTAGAGTATCTGTCTCTGCCACTTCTGATTGACTGACAATCTCTACAACTATGTGTTTCTTCTCAGAATCTATTCCCGCAGTTGTTGCTGTCTTCCTCTCTACAGTCGACTCCCCCTCTCGTCAGAGCCTGCCACATGTTTTCTTTCCAGGTCGTGCCACCCACGGCGATTTATTTCCGCGGTTGCCGAATGAATCTTATCTCTGCAGCTGGAAGGCCTCGGCCAGAAGTACTTGTAGAATCCATGACATACCAGACGCTGCAGTCTAGGCGAGACCTTTCCAGGTGACCTACATACGCCGTGTACCCGTAACCTAGTGGCGAGCGAGCGCCTTGCCAAACAGTCGGACTTCCCACCAGAGAAGCTGCAGGAGAGGCCAACTCGGGGCTGCTGCTGCTGCAGGGCCAGGGTCACATCTTGCTGCTCTTTGCGGGACGGCGTGGGTGTGGGGGCGGGACAGAAAAAGGCAGAAGGAAAGGGCAGTTGGTAATAACAAAGAACATTTAGAGATCGACAGGGGATGGATTAACATGGACCTACCGGAAAGGGAGTAGAAGTTAGGGATTTACAGGGAAGAGAAGATCAAGGAACAGTTAAGGAATTTAAAAAGTGAGTAACATTCAAGGATCTGCAATGGAAGGATTAACAAGACACAGTTAACGATCTACGGAAGCTGTGATACTGTGAGCTCTGTATCAGCTGTAAAGGCGCATCGAGATAGGATGATAGTTTTTTTTTCTTTCTCTACTGCTTACCATTTACGGTCTGTTAGCGCCAGCGGAAAGATTTGGTTGTTCGTCCACCTCTGGAGTGTAGTCATCTTTCAGAACTTGAATGTTGTTTGTACATCCGTTTTACAGATCTGATTTATGTGTATGCAGACTGTTGGTTCCTCGTATCTCAGGCAGATGAATTCCTACTTTAAAGGAGACACCCCTAATTGGTCGACTTTTACGACACGCTTGTTGAAAGAGAAGTATATCTATTCTTTTTTCCCTGTAAAATGGACCCGAAAACCACACGGGTGGGGAGGATGATGATGATGGTGGCGCAAGATGTCATAATGTAGACCTTTGAACTTTATTATTACATAAATTATCCCCTCATTTACACACACGCACTAGCGGAGAGATATTGTTGTACAACTTTAAGAGTAGAGGATTTGGTTGAGTCCTATAGACAGACCCTGTCCCAACATGGCTGGCCGTGTGCGCCCCAAGCGTGAGTACAACACTTGACTGTTGATTGTCAACCCCATCATCTGGACTAGTTACACCGGTCCCACAGTCTCATCACGTGCACAGATTCAAGTTCTCGGCAGACTTCATGGCAGTGGGCACAGTGGTCCAGTTCAAGCTTGGTCAGTTGGGAGCCCATAGATTGGAACTGTTACCTTCGCGTAGACAGGCAGGCAAGCTTGCTACCAGGACTCTACAGATTACAGTATTCTTCTTCACGTTTACCAGCTTCAAACTCCGGGGGAAATTATGGGTGTTCGTCCACCTCTAGACTTTAGACTTGTTCCAGAACGTGAGTGTTGCATGGACATCCGTTTCACAGATCTAGCTTATTTGTGTGCAGACTATTGGTTCCTTGCCACACAAATGTGCTCCGACTTTGTGACGACATGCTATTTGGGGACGCATTGTGTCTTTTCTTGTTTTCCTCACAGTGGGGCCCTGGAACCCGCAGGGGGAGTACTATATTCAAAGGAGCCATAAAGCTTCTCTTGGTCCTTTGCCATGGTACGGAAATGTCTTCGGGTGTATGCTTTTCCAGATGGCAAGATCCAGAGAAGCACGATCGCACACGCCAGCCAGCAACGCATAAGATAATGATAATGGAGTTTGTCTGATCTTTCTTCTTTGTTTATCAGTTTGATTCTGTTCATGATCCTGATTTCTGCGATGTTAGACACACGTAGAACCTTAGGATGGTTTCTTCTTCTTAAACTCTTAGTATACTAAGCATTTCCCAGTAACATTTGAATGTAAAAGTCCAGAATGTCTTTATCCGTGATTGCGACATGGTGCATGAATCACGTCCGTGTGTCACTACAGGAAAGATATTTGGTCTTTAATTGTTACTAACCCACAAAGAGAACTGAAAGCCCACATCAGAGAGAGACAATCTACATTCTTTAGTCATATGATAAGAAGGAGAAAGCTAGAAAACATCGTAACAGTGGGAACATTGGACGGAAAGAGAAGCAGAGGGTGAATGAGAGAAAAGATGCTGGCCAGTTTGACATCATGGCAAGGAGGATCATCTGTGTCAGAACTGGTTGAAAATACACAAGACATGACTACCAACGCCACGCTGCATAGCCTGTGAACAGAAAAATTGTTACTTTGGTTTGTTCTCCTGTATTGGTCAAACATTCACTGCCGGGTAGTCCATCTTGTCATGGAGCAACCACTGACCTTTACAACACATGCCCTTTAATCACCTGTGAGAGACTGACCACCTGGGAGCAGAACCTGACCAGGTCCAACAGTGGAAGAGAAGTTCTACCGTGTCCAGTCTCAGTTTGGGATGTGACAATGAAGACAGTCAGACAGGAGGTATTGATCGGCCGCACCCACAAGCTGACTACCAGAGATCGATGCCTGTAGCTGCTTCAGCAGTGGCCCCCCCCCCCCCCCCCCCAACTATCACTAGAGACATCGCTAGCTACCAGCGTCACTCAGTTGAATTCATGCAGATGGCTTCTTTATGTTGTTTCATGTAGTCAGCAGTTGACTCGCTGGTAGCTACTGAGTGTTTTACCTCGTTTCTTTTGTTCAAGACAACTCTCCTCCCCCCCTTTTTCCCCCCTTTCTGTCCAATCCGCGTTGGACCTACTACTTGTATACGTCAAATCTTTGTTATTGTCTCGGCGGTGCACCAAAATGTCCGCCCAGTCGCGAAGGGGCAAAATAAAACAACGCCCCTGCAATTTATGCTAGACTGTCTCACCTCCAAGTAGCAGTTGTCGCATTAGTAGAACTTTGAATTTTATAATATTGTTTCTTTTAGATTAAAAAATAAATAAATCTCCAGTTGTTTCTGTTTCTATCTTAGCCGGTATCTGAAATATTTATGATATTAACATAGTCTGCAAGTGTAAAAATGTCGAAGAACTCTTGTCACATAACGCCACACAGAGCAAGATGCGAACCCAGTCACCGACAGACTACATGTAAATAGGCCCTGTTGTGCGACATCACTAATTCCTGACCAAGCCGGGTGTCAGGTATGCAAAATGTATGCAGAAATAATGGCCTCAGAAGGTTGCAGCAAACGTGATTGTGTATCGATTGCGGGATGGTCGAATGGCGATCCTGAGTACTGAATAGGTTAAAGCGATATTAATTACTCCACTGGCATACTAATTGTGTAATCGATTTATTGATTGATTGTTTGATTGACCAGTGAGTCAGTTGCCGGGTAGAATTCTTCCGCTGTTTCACTAATTAGATGCGGTGAACACATTTTTTTGGGCCTGCCAGTTTGGAAACACTCCCTCTTCCATTTTTTTTTCACCTCACAGTCCGTGCCTTGTGGCGTTGGTCGTGGCTTCTTCTTTGTCTTCTTCTTCTTCTTCTTCTTCTTCTTCTTCTTCTTCTTCTTCTTCTTCTTCTTCTTCTTCTTCTTCTTCTTCTATTCTTCTTCTTCTTCTTCTTCTTCTTCTTCTTCTTCTTCTTCTTCTTCTTATTTTTCTTCTTCTTCTTCTTCTTCTTCTTCTTCTTCTTCTTCTTCTTCTTCTTCTTCTTCTTCTTCTTCTTCTTCTTCTTCTTCTTCTTCTTCTTTTTCTTCGTCTTCTTCTTCTTCTTCTTCTTCTTCTTCTTCTTCTTCTTCTTCTTCTTCTTCTTCTTCTTCTTCTTCTTCTTCTTCTTCTTCTTCTTCTTCTTCTTGCCGACTGTAAACTCCAGCTGAAAGTTCTGGTTCTTCGTCCACCTCTAGACTTTAGTATTGTTCATGTACATGAGTGGTGCGTGCCCATCCGTTTTACAGATTTGGCTTATTTGTACGCAGTATCTTGTATTTCAGACAGGTTCACTCCGACTTCAAAGGAAGCCCAAATTAGTCGACTCATACGACATGCTTGTTTTCCCGCGAAATTCGGTCCCAAAAATCCCACACGGGGAGATATCCAACCAGTAATTAAAATTCCGCAATACTTGGTTGAAGCTTTATGCTCCATTGGAAGAGAGAAAACCCAGAAAAGCAATAAACACTGCGCAAAAATCTCTGAGCCGGAAATGACACTGGAGCAATAACATAATTGTTTCATTGTAATTATACTTGCACGCTGATTTTGTCTATTTCTTGTGGGTTTTTTTGCTGATGAAGATGTGCCCTTGCAACCTCATTTGGTAGTTTATCATACTAAAGCTGGTTTTGTGTTTCCTAAATATTTACATTTTCACATCTTTGTCACCGCAGTTTTAACATTTTCATTGATGTATGCAAACAGATTAGTGATTTGACCTCTGTATATATATATATATATATATATATATATATATATATATATATATATATATATATATATATATATATATATATATATATATATGGAGCAAAAGAAACCTGGAAACGAAACAAAACATTCCGCACAATGCTAGCGGCAGGTCTGACGTCATTTCAATTTTTTCCGTTTGTTGTTCTTGTCGCGTTGATTACTGTACTTCTTTGTGGAATTGTCTTATTTAATTGTTCTCCGTTGTTTGTTGATAAAGACGTTAATGAAAACGTACTCGTGGCATATACTCTACTTTGACTTCCGTCGAAATTCGTAGTTGCTTCACTTCATATTGCACAACAGCTCGATAACATTGTCTGAATGGCGGCGTCCAACGTTTCCCTTTTTTACTACCTCAGACTGTGTTTGTATATCAAGGATACAGAGAACATGGAACTTATAGGCACTTATATAAGGTGCGAAGAAGAAGAAGTTGTATCACAGAGAAAGAGTTGAGAAACTGGTGGTGCGGTGTGCACGAAGCCGTGCTGTGAACCGGGTGTTACACAAAATGGCTGCGTGGTCAAAGCTGGAGGTCTCACAAGGACGCGGGCCGGTGCGGTGCTGCAATGCAACTTTGCCAAATAACAATGGCCTGGCCCCGTATGTGGGTCACTAGGCTATAGTCCCGAGCGTGGCCTGGCTGTCCTCACATGACTACCGCTGGCTGGCTGGGGTCTGTGCTGGCCCGGCGAGTTTATGCCACTCCACCTGTCTACCTATATTTGTGCATACGGTCCGGGTCTGCACCAAGAATGCAGTGCTAGGTGCTAAAGGCCGGGCTGTACAGTTGAATAGGTTAGGCCTTAGCCGCGGCTAGGCTTGTGCTAAGGCTGGTCACGCTATCGCCGTTGCTTCCCGTCCAAGGCCTGGCTTTATGTTACTCACATGTGTTGTTGGCGGGTAGATCAGCCAGGCTGAATCGCTGTAAGTGCTGTACAGCGTACAAGCAAGGACAGCTGTTGAACAGGGACGGACAACTCTTGCTGCACAAACAAGAGGGCTAGTACTATTCGGGGTGTTGAAATATATCGAATACAGTTATCTCCCCAAGTGGGTTCCGGGGCCCAGTGAGAGAAAAGAATAAACATGTGGTCCCTCCCAAACAAGCATGTCGTAAAGGCGACTAATTAGAGTGTTTTCTTTGCAGTAGGAGGGCATTTGCCCGAGAGGCGAGGAACCAAAAGTCTGCATACACATAACATAGGTTTGTTAAACAGATGTGCATCAACAATTACAATTCTGTAACAAATCCAACGTCCAGAGTTTACAGATGGTAAACAGAAGACTAAGAGGAAGATGGTGAAGCAGAAGAAAAAGAAGAATGTAGGCAGAAGTGATGGGCTCACCCAAACCTGCATGGACCTTAGCTACCTGAGTTCGGCTCACCTTTACATGCAGTAAGAACGTGTTTTGTTGCGGCAAAAACTCCCATATATTATTTATCATCATTATTTTCGTCTCATCTCCGCCACGACGAACAGACAGTCGCATGCGAAAGAGGTTTATATATGTAGAATCTTCCAGTGCTTGTTCTGCATGTCCACCTGTCTGTCTGTGTGTGTGCATGGTTGTACCTCTGTCTGTTAGTTAGCTAGTCTGTATTTCTATCCTTCTAGCTGACATGTGACTTAGAGGTTAGTGAATCAGTTTCACAATTCCACAGTAAAAAGGTAAAGTCCACAGTACTCGACATAAACAAGTTCGATAAGTGTGTCACAGACGGGCTTTGGAAAATCTATGCTCATGACAGTCAGACTGTCATACGAGAGTCACACCGTGGGAGATATTTGATGATGGGAAAAGGGGGGAGGGGACTTACTCTGTAATATTTCCAAAGACAGGAAGTACGCTGCAGCCAACCCTGGTTGTGGATATGGCACAAAGTACTGTTTAAATCTCATCTTCAGAAAATCTGTCGATAAGTCCGCCTTCAGCTTCTGGACCATACTCTCACACACAGTAAGGTGTAGGTAGGTGCCACACCAGGTCGCTTAAAGACATTTCCTGTTGTCCTTCGTGAGTCATCTAAGTGTGTCATGTTCTGGCGTGCCTGGTTCCCAGCTCATAAGTACCCCCCCCCCCCACCCACACCCATCCCGCTATCTCGGCTTCTGTCAGACGATCGGTACCTCCCCTCCGGACTGATACTTAAAAGTTTACCCCACTGAGCTTAAACAAATCTCAATCTGGGTGGCATATATTCCGTTGAGCCTCGCAAGAGGTTATAATTAGGACACCCCTCACGGCTACAATCGTTGAGAAAACCCGAGAAGAAGAAACTAGAAGGGTTTTAAACCTAAACTCGCACGGGCATAGAAATAAAAGTAGACCCCCACCCCCACCCCCTCTACCCAAAAAAACATGGAGAAGGGAACTAGAAAGTGAAGTTTAAAAAGATGGTAAGGACATCGGGTGTGGGCTGCATGCGACAGCAAGGGATAGGACCAAGTGGCATGAGTTAGTTGAGGACCTATGCTCCACTGGGGGATAGAGGGAAGAAGAAGAAAAAGAAAAAAATGAAGAAGAAGAAGAATGAAGAGGAAAAAAAAAACCAGAAGGAGAACCGTGTAACACAGTCACCGTGGAGGTTAAGACCCCTGGCTTCAGTGGCAGGAGGAGAGTCGTTTGATGGTCTTCAGTGGACACTTTCCAGTCTGCGATAAACCGGCACCACTCCCACGAGCCTGTGTGGGACGAGACAAAGCGCATATTGATAAGCAAACAGAAGCTAACGACGATGTCAGTTTTAACGGCTTGTGACGCGTATAGATTTATAGAATCATACCTTTCTCTTCTGTCTCTACAGCCACTCCCTCATCGCTGGCATTTGCAAGGGAAGATTTGTCTTATTATAGAAATTAGCTGGTTGAGGTGAAGTTACGAAATCGGTCCATGGAGTGGTGAATCAATGATAGACCTCTGTGTGTGTGTGTTCACTTTTTAGCTGGAATGTCTACCGTTTGTTCTTGTTCCGTGACTCATTGTCTGTCACTTTTAAATCAATTTTTATTATTTCTTTTCGGTGTGTCTTATTGGACACACAGGAAATAGGGTGTGTAGGAGGGGCTGTGATGGCGTCCTAGTTTTTCTATTTTCTAACCAGGATCTGGTACAGTCCCCAGCTGTGAAAGGATTCGGCTCTGGGGTCGGCCCAGCCTTATGCAGTGTGCTGCAGATAGTTGTATCGGATTTCTTAGGAAACGAAAGGTGATAAAAATTATCATTGTGATTATCCTGTGGTCCAGAATATCATCAGTCACCATCAGGTGCCTTGCCGACTGGCATGACCGATCGATCGTATTTCTGTATCTTGCGATTTACAGAAGCGGCTGACTAGATACAATTTGTCTGGAAGAATTCTTACTCATCATCATCATGGTGTGCATTACCAGTAAGCCTAGGCTGCCAAGTTTTTGAGCCTCACGCGATCACCAGAATCACGGATCGTGTCATTGTTCTTGTCTCACCCCATCCGTATGACGAAACATTTCAGATATTCACCTCGTTGCCTTCCTCATGCTCTCTTGCCATCAATCTTGCCAGTTGTTGCCAAGGTCTCGAGTCTGTTGATTCTCATAACATGTCTGAACAACGTTGTTGCAGCCTGGTCTAATACTTTCAATCGGTTTACGACTTCCATCTGTCTCCAGCATGGTTGTTTCGTTGTTTTTTTTTTTTTTTCCCAAACATTCTCTGATATTGTGTACATTCTTCTTCAGATTCGGGAGTCGCCGTGGCAGAGCGGCTAGACGCGCACCGCGGATCGGAAGGTCGTGGGTTCGCTCCCTGGTGGAGACGGACTTTTCTTCAAAAATGACCTTGGCTCCCAGGTCGACCCAGCCTTGAGTGGGTACCGGGTGCAATCCCGGGAAGTAGAGGCGGCCGGCGTGATGCTGACCACATCACCCATCTTGTGCCGTTGGTCTATAAAAATATAGGTCTAGCCCTATATGCCCTATACGCCTAAAGGCGTGGAAAGGGTCCTTTACTTACTTCTTCAGATTCACATCTCTGGCGCGACTTAATGGGTTTTTGTTTTTATCGTATTGTCCAAGTCTCACATACATATATTCACTGTTATCATTTCTTGTTTGTCTAAGTTTTCCTCTGTGCGCATTGTCCTAACATTCTGTGTCTAAATGTGTACAATATTCGAAGTTTTGCACACAGTTACCACCTGGTAACAGTCTGCAGTCACCTGGTGCGCACGTCACACCCTAGCGGGCGATTCTGCAGCCATGGAGCACCTAGAGCTGTTTATCTGAAGATTTGTGCGTTGTGAAATCATCATAATTATTCTGTGTATTTTGTAGAAGATAGTTTGCCATTGTCACGGCAGTGTGGTCTTCTGCTTACACCCGGAGACCTTGAGATCAAGACCAGCAACCGTCTGTCGTCTGCTCCTGGGATATTTACAATCCTGGTATCACCCCATTGGTTTATAAAATAGCGTAAATTCTCTGCAGCGTTCGCTTGGACCTTGTCGTTACTCTCCACCGGACTCCTCTTCTGTTTCTGCCTTTCTGACCCCAATAGAGCATAGGCCTTCAACCATCTCACAAGTCGTTCTGTAGTTCGCTGTCGCATGCAGCCAACTTATTTCTCTTTGTGTCTTTTACGGTTGGTTACTATGCTTAGTATTGCAGAAGAATTATGTGGAAAACGGAAGAGTGGAAACAGACGGGTAAATAACAAATATTCACCTTGGTGGTGCGAAGAAGTAAAAGAAGCAATTAAAAAGAAAAAAGACATATAAACAGTGGATAAAATCAAAGAAAGAAGAAGATTATATAAATTAAATCAAAGAAAGAAGAAGATTATATAAACTATAGACTGCAAAGGAGAGAAACCAACAGGAGTGTCAAGAAAGCAAAACAAGCATCCTGGGAACGGTGAGTCACTAGCATAAAATGAGAAAACAGCCAGCAGAAAAATTTTCAAAGTAGTTAAAAATATGCGGAAAAGAGATGAGAGCTACAACCCCACTGAAATAATTAATGATAAGACAGGAAGGCCATTGATAGATCCACCCGAGATAGCAGAAAGATTGAGGGAATACTTCAATGAGCTCTTTAATCCTCTAGGAGATCATCAGGAAAGAACAACTGAAGAGCACAGAGCAACAGTGTTAGAACCACACATACTAATGGATGAAATAGAAAAAGTCATTAAACAGTCTCCCAAATATAAAGCACCAGGAGCTGATAGATTACCAACAGAAATAATTCAAGCAGCAGGTGAAAGCAGCATCAGATGGCTTCACAGAATATTCAATGCAGCATGGGTACAACAAACGGCCCCTATTGATTGGCAACATGCAATAGTTATACCATTGTGGAAGAACAAAGGAAGCAAACGAGAATGCGGTCAATATCGAGGCATCTATCTTTTAAGCCATGTTGGCAAAATGTATGCCAAGATAATAGAAACAAGACTGAGACCAGTGATAGAACCACAGCTGGCAGAAGAACAGATGGGATTTAGGAGAAATAGAAGCTGCACAGATGCAATCTTCACACTTAAACAGTTAATAGAAAAGAACATTGAATACAATAAGAACTTTTTTGTGGCATTCGTAGACCAGGAGAAGGCATTTGACAGAGTCGACAGACAATTATTATGGAAAGTAATGGCAAGATATGGAGTAAGCGAACACCTCATCGAAGTGTGCAAAAGTTTATACAGGGATTGTAGAAGTGTAGTTAGAATAAATCAGGGAACATCGCATCCTTTCACAGTGACATCTGGAGTAAGACAGGGGTGTGTCTTATCACCACTGCTGTTTATCACCTACATCGACAGTATATGCAAGAATGCCAAGCCCATGAATGAAGATCTTAGTAAGATCAACGAATTACTCTTTGCAGATGACCAGGCCTTGATAGCAGATACAGCCATGAAATTGCAACAACATCTAACATCCGTGAATGAAGAATGTAAAACAAATAATATGAGAATCAACACTGAAAAGACAGAAGTAATGTCAATAGGAAAAAAGAAGACAGATCTAAACATAGCAATAGAATACAAAGGCATTAAACAGGCATCTGAGTTTAAATATCTGGGAACTACATTTACCGAAGATGGGAAATTGGATAAAGAAATTAACATTAGATGCATTAAAGCAAACCAATTATTGGGACAGCTATCCCCCCCCCCCTCTTACAGCATAAGACAATCCCAATCAGCACAAAGAGAATTCAAAGCATATTTATTCAAACTCTGTGCTAACAGTGCCAGACATGGTCACTCACAACAAACTATAAAAGAAAATTAGTAACCACGGAAATGATATGTCTGAAAAGGGCTGTAGAAGTGACCATAAGAGATAAGATCAGGAATGAGATCATAAGAGAACAAGTCGGCACAGAAACAATTATGGATTACATACAAAGACAGCAAGTGAAATGGTTTTCCCACTTAAAGAGAATGCCTTGTGACACCATACCATACAAAGCATACATGGAAAGAGAAGAAGGTCGTAGAGCAAGAGGTAGACCAAGAACAAGATGGAAGGATAACATCAGAGAAACTCTACAACAGCACAATGTGCCTATGGTCGAGGCAGCCAGAAGAGCTAGAAACAGAACCTTATATCTCCCTCGACACCCACAGCGGTAAAAGACGAAGTGAAGAAGAAGAAGAAGACAGTTGGTTGCTTTTCGTAGCTATTGTTTTTGCGGGATGGGGTAGCCAACCTCATGTCCAACCCTTAGTCGCCTCTTACGACATGCCTTGTAGGGTGCAGTGTTACTATTCTTCGCTTCCAGTGAGGGCCCCGGTGATACAAGGCGGTAGGAGTTTTGTACTCTACAAACTATCCCCAGTGATACAAGGGCGGTAGGAGTTTTGTACTCTACAAAGTCTCCTCAGTGATACAAGGGCGGTAGGAGTTTTGTACTCTACTAAGTATCCCCAGTGATACAAGGGCGGTAGGAGTTTTGTACTCTACAAAGTATCCCCAGTGATACAAGGCGGTAGGAGTTTTGTACTCTACAAAGTATCCCCAGTGATACAAGGCGGTATGAGTTTTGTACTCTACAAAGTATCCCCAGTGATACAAGGGCGGTAGGAGTTTTGTACTCTACAAAGTATCCCCAGTGATACAAGGGCGGTAAGAGTTTTGTACTCTACAAAGTATCCCCAGTGATACAAGGGCGGTAGGAGTTTTGTACTCTACAAAGTATCCCCAGTGATACAAGGGCGGTAAGAGTTTTGTACTCTACAAAGTATCCCCAGTGATACAAGGGCGGTAGGAGTTTTGTACTCTACAAAGTATCCCCAGTGATACAAGGCGGTATGAGTTTTGTACTCTACAAAGTATTCCTAGTGATACAAGGGCGGTAGGAGTTTTGTACTCTACAAAGTATCCCCAGTGATACAAGGGCGGTAAGAGTTTTGTACTCTACAAACTCTCCACACCCGCCCAGCTTCTACGCTCTGTCTTATCTTGATGTTGGGTGTCCGTAATTCACTTTTATACTTAGTCACAGCACTATCATCATCCAGGTACCGCCTCCGCAATGTAGGTTAGCCTTGATATGTCTCGAAGACTCTGTCTCAAGTCTGTTGCAGACTTCTTAGACTGCTGTTCGTCCATCTCTTGAGGTTACCCGCCCACTCTTATCGCTGTCTACCTCTTTCTGTTATGCTTGCAGCTATTCCCTTTACCATATTTATAATACTTTTATATCGGCGAATGAATAGTACGTTACGTAATGAAATCGTCCGTGGACATAGAGATGTTAGCTAATAAATATGTATAGGTAAATACTGTCGATATCGTGTTGTGCTTGATTATTATTTCATGTGTGTGTGAGTGTGTATATGTGTGTATGTGAGTGTGTCTGTGTGTGTGTGGAGGAGAGAAGGGTGTTTTATGTTGGAGGTGGGTCCGTTTCTGCAACCGTGTGTGTGTGTGTGTGTGGAAGAAGGAAGGCTGTTTCATGTTGAAGGTGGGTCTATTTCTGCGACCGGGTGTGTTTGTGTGTGTGTGTATATATATATATATATATATATATATATATATATATATATATATATATATATATATATATTTGTGTGTGTGTATGTGTGTGTGCGCGCGCGGGCCTTTGGAGGATCAGTGTGCGGGTGGGTCAATGTCAGTATGCTAGTGTGCTGGTGGGTCCGTGTCATTGTGTGGGTGAGTCCGTGTCATTGTATGGATGGGTCCCTGCCATCGTGTTGGTGGGTCCGTGTCATTGTGTGGGTGGGTCAGTGTCATTGTGTGGGTGGGTCCGTTTCTGTGACCGGCGTGTGTATGTGCTCCCCGGTTATGGGAGATATTTCTGGAGAAACCTGCCCCTTTGACGACATAATACCAGCAGTAGCACCACGGCCAGGCCGAGACACGGGATGCAGCCCACCATATACCCAGATCGTGACCATGGCGGCTGTCAGTTTTGAACCAGGCAGCGCCAGGTAGCAACAGCAGCAACAACCTCAGGCTTGTCCGGTGAGTCAGCACGTGATTACCGGATGAGTGAAGCGACTTGACTGCTCACGTTTGCCCCTCGGCCCAGCCTCGGTCTCCACGCGATCTGTTGCAATCCTGTTTTTCCTTCTACCGTGCAGTTTCCCCGGCCTGGCTCGCACATCCCTCCCACCCCCTCTCTTGCAGTAATAGGTAATAGAAAATCGTGCAGTAGATGTGGCCGAGTGGGTGTGGAATGCCAGAGGCTTCACCTATACTAGGTTGCTGGTTTAAATCTGTGTGATGACCAACTACCTACATTCTTGTCTACATTGTATCTTCGCACACCGATCAGACAGTTTGATTCGTCGTCCTTCGCTTAGGCATTGAGAATGTGGTTGGAAATTCCGGGATGCCCAGATCGATTCCAGCTGCAGGCGATTTGGAAGCAGACTGCTTCGCGTTGATTTCGAGAGTGGCATTGAAGGCGGACCTTTGAGTGGCAATGGCAAACTACTGAACGTAAAATGTCCTAGTAAAATCACAAATAACCAGATAATGCTGGCGATGGATCCTGCAACGTCCAGTAAAGCAGATACGTCAGCACAGGAACCGCATGCGGCCCTTTGCAAGCACACATACGGCTCTTTGCAAGCACACATGCTGCTCTTTGCAAGCACACATGCGGCCCTTTGCAAGCACACATGCGGCTCTTTGCAAGCATACATGCGACTGACAAAAAAAAATAGTCTTCGATAATTTGAAATCAATTACTCCAATTCATTGTCATGTGTAGTCCTCGCGACGACCCAGTTGTACTCATAGCTCTAAGGGGACTCTCAGTTTGACTAGCCTGCTGTAAAGGGGACTCTCAGTTTGACTAGCCTGCTGTAAAGGGGACTCTCAGTTTGACTAGCCTGGTGTAAAGGGGACTCTCAGTTTGACTAGCCTGGTGTAAAGGGGACTCTCAGTTTGACTAGCCTGGTGTAAAGGGGACTCTCAGTTTGACTATCCTGCTGTAAAGGGGACTCTCAGTTTGACTAGCCTGGTGTAAAGGGGACTCTCAGTTTGACTAGCCTGCTGTAAAGGGTACGTCGCTGCCTAATGTTGTAAAGACAAATGAGTCAGACCTGTGAAACGAATGATGTGCACGCAACGCTCAGTTTCTGGAACACGAGAGTCCAGAGGTGGACGAACAACCGGAACTTTCTGTCGGAGTTTACAGCCGGTGTACGCGAAGAAGAAGAAAGACAATACGAGTTGAGATGACGTGGAACCAGACGAAATTGGGCAGGGCAAGATTCGCTGAGACAATCTGAGTGTGAGTGTTAGATGATAAAAGACTGATAAAACAAGTGTAGGTGAGGTAAGGTGAGAGAGTGGAATATTTTACTGGACAAGACAATAGCAGATTGGATGAGACGAGGCCAAAAGAGACTTGGAGAAACTAGATAAGACCAAACAGGAGCAGATATGATGAAGCAAGCTGACAAAGTAACTCGAGGCGATACAGGACAAAGTGATGATTAACGATACGAGAAGGGACGTGACAAGGCACGGCGGAAGACGAAAGTGTAACAAGATGACACAAGACTAAACAAGCCAAGATAGTTAGAAGATGGACATAAATACGTCACACAAGACACAATTCGACGAAAGGAGATGAACATATAGTCATAGGCAATGCGATAATTGAGACACTATAAACAAGACGAAATTAGATTAAATAAGGCTTGTGCAGGTAAAAACTAGTTGTAAAAATACAAGATGAGCCCAAATAAACGACAATACAGTGAGTCAAGAAGATGAGAGATTAGATCTTTCTAGAGGTGTGAGGTTGTAGCTTCGCACCAGAACGTGCAGTCTGTATTCGGGGATGAGAGCTCTCTCTGGTCGTCTTGTGTTTTTGGCACAGACCTTGCTTTCTGGTGGTCAGCTACTGCCCTGGCCTCCGACCATACTCTAGGAGAGCGGGGGACAATAGTTGAAGACGATGTTCGTCTACCTCTGTCGTTTCTTCTTCTTCTTCTTCTTCTGCGTTCGATATCAGTCATGCTAAACATTGTGTCCCGTCTGGGTCACAAATAGGATTGTGCGTTTAAGGTCGCCACCGGTCCCCCAAAGCTTCTCTTGCAATGTGGCTCCTTTGGGCCAGATCCACAGTCTTTGCTGGGAGAGGTAAGGGCAGTACTGCAGTATGTGTTCAGGGGTTTGTCTTTCTGCTCCACAATCACAGGCAGCAGATTCTTTTATGCCTATCCTGTACAAGTGTGCTCGAAGACCACAGTGTCCAGTCCGAAGTCTAAGAATTGATGTTTGTTCTTTCCTGTTGAGTTTGTTTATGCTGTCACTCTCTGGTCTGTAATCTCCATTCTGCCTTCTCCACTCCCGCTTGAAAGACTGCTTTAGCGCTGTTTTGGTTTCCTTGTAGCTGTGTGGTGGATGAGGTTGTGGAAGATTACTCCCAGCTTTTGCCAACTCATCTGCTCTCTCATTTCCTTGAATACCACAGTGGGCTGGTATCCACTGCAAGACCAGTTCTGCTTCCTTGGAGAGTAAGCCAATGTTGGTCCTTAGATCAGCAATTATTTTGTCTTGTTTTTTGCTGGATAGTGCTTGGAGAACAGACAATGAGTCGCTAAGTATAACAATTTGGTGCCCTCTGTGTTCTTGAGTGATCTGTCGTTTCAACTTTCCATCTTTATAAATGTAAAGGAAAAAGCCCTCCCCCTCTCTCCCTCTCTCTCTCTCTCTCTCTCTCTCTCTCTCTCTCTCTCTCTCTCTCTCTCTCTCTCTCTCTCTCAGTCGGCGTTCTGTCCTGACGGCCGATATTTCCGTATGTATCCTTTATGAATATAAGCTGTATATATGTAGTGGCAGCCCAAAATGAGTCGATGATATTGTTTTAAAACTGTTTATCTGTGTTTGTTTATGAGAACTATATGCTTCATGTATGTTGTGGCTGTTTTATTACTTTCGTGCACACCATAAATGGAATCATTTACGCTGAATGTCGGCGTCAGCGTGGTAACCGTCTTGTCTGCACATCTGACAGTCCTATGTGAATGAATGTATGTTTATATATTTATAACGTTTCTATGTGTGTATCTACGCGTGAACAAACTCGCATACGGACAGACAGACAGACAGACAGACAGACAAACAGACAGACAAACAGACAGACAAGACAGACAAACAGACAGACAAGACAGACAGACAGACAGACAGACATCTGTACTAAGTCAAACAATGGCCCTGGTCGGGTGTTACTGAGACACCTAGAAGCCCTGCCAGTCAAGATTGACGTAAGACCCGCGGCTGCATGCAGTACGCGGACACACATTCGTGCCTGACCTGACGGTCCATCCCCCAGTGTGTGACCTCAGCCAGAACCCCAGCACCTGGTCACGCCAGACAGGAGTGCTAGGTGGGTCGGCCAACCAGACTCTGGGTCCTCTGTAATGTGCTCATCTAGGGGCATGTATTGTTTACATTGCTTTCAGACGAACAGTGAGTTGAAACGACACAGCATGAACGAATATTGAGTTCTTTGCTTTTATTCGTTGAATCGCCAGTTATCGCAAACATACATTCATGCTTCCTCGTGCTCGACTTGCTTGGCTGAATCTAGCGACATGGACGGACTTCCCACACACTACAGGAATTTATCAGCGCCTCTCGAACCATCCATCTATACCTTATGGACTCTGATATCTGACATTACGACGTATGGAAAAACATTCAGTCCTCCTATTGAAATATAACGTTCACTTCACAAATCATTTATTCTTCTCAGGCGTTCATTCACGCGTCCTCTCTCAGTCAGGGCAGAACTTCAACTCCTTTACTTCAGTCTCTCGGTTCACGTCTTCCGTTCACCTCTCATGCTTTTCTTGTGTCTCTCACTTCGTTCACCATGAGACACACGAGACCCACTTCTCCCGTTTTTCTCTTCTCTCACGGGTCCTCCGACCTTTTTCTCCCCATCGTGAACTCTCTGGGGTTTCCCCGGGAATTCACAACATTACATCCTCCAATCACTATCAAATGACGTAATCACCCTGGCCTCTACTGACCTCACAGGCAGATCGGACCCATGACCTACATTCACGGACAGCGTCCTTGTGTGGCTTCAGATGTCTGGCTGACTGTTGGCTATGACATCAGTTCGTGCCGGACAGCTCACTGTGCGTTAATCAGTCAGTCGGACAGTCATCCTTGTCAAGTGCTTTCCAGCTGGCATGGGAGATCATGATTTTCTAGACCTCACGATCTTAGATAGTGCCTTTGCCTGAGAGACAAGGAACCAACAGTTTACATAGAATAAAAAATCACACCTGTCAATCGGATGTGTATGCAACAGTCAAGTTCCAGAACAAGACCCAAGTCTAGAGGTGGACGAACAGTCAGAACTTTCCGCTGGAGTTCACAGCCGGTGAACGAGAAGAAGAAGATATAGAATGTATGAATTCATGTGCTGGTATTGTTTGGTGCCGCTATGAAAGACAAAAAGTTATCGTCTGTCGCTGCCCTTCAGTTAGTTTTACTTCTACAAGGCGACTAAGTAGGGCTTCTTTCTTCAAAGTCGCAGTGCATCTGCTTGAGAGGCAAAAAAAAAACAACCGTCTGCACACAGGTAAGCCAGATCTGTAAAACGGATGTGCATGCAATATTCAAGTTCTGGAACAAGAACAAAGCCCAGAAGTGGACAACAACCAGAACTTTTTCCCCTAGAGTTTCAACCGATGAACGTTAGGAAGAAGGTTTGTTTCCATACTTTCTGTACACCAGTTAAGTCATGGGAAGTAAAGGCGGCCGGCGTCATGTTGACTACATCACCAACCGAAAGCCGGTTGGTTGTGACCCAAAAAAAACGTCTAACACTATATATCCAGTACACCTAAGGGCGTGGAACGGGCCCTATATGCCCATTGCACCAAGGAAAGGATCCTTCGGGTTCATTGCAACTGGTTTTGTAAATCTATCATCTGCTTTGCGTGTTTCTTACCCTTGTCTGTCTCGTCACTTCCCAATACTTGTCTGTCGTTGTTAGACTTGTGGTAACTAGAAACATGTCATCTGACATGCCTGTGTGTTTGTCTTGACTGACTGCCAGATGGTCCATGTTTCACTTCTGTCTGTGTATTCTTTCTTCCCAGTGTTACTTATATTTGCCTGCTGCTTTTGTGCCATAGTTTGATAAAACTGGCTGATGCCTCGTGTGTAGTGTGTGTAGTGTGCCTAAATGTTGCCCAGGATTCAGTTGTAGACAGTATTCAACAATAATCCCCGCGGGATGAAACCTGATTCCTGTCTACACTTTACTGGAAGAGTTTTCCTTCCAGGGGGTACATGTCAGCATGGACTTCACACACCTGAGATCAGACAGTCCCGCCCAGCCATTTCTGATTTTAAACCTGTACACAGTCAGATCTATTAGTCAATCATATGCCACATGGCGTGGCTCAACAATTACTCCGTGTGTAACAAGCACAGCTTCGATTTGCTTGTTTTGTCTATAGTGACTCTTGCAAATGTAGATAGGAAGACCTTAATATCTGGCCATAAGCGTGGGGAAAATCTGGTCATTATTTTGATCTGAAAACGGGACATCTCATTATTGTTTTGAGCGCAGAACTGGACATCCCAAGCAAGTCAGTGGATAAATTACTCGCTCGCCAAGAAATAAACGAAACAATATGCTCTGTAACTACTGCATTTAAAAAAAATGCTGCAATGAAAATTTTTATAAACACATTTCAGGCGTATGGTTTATGTTTTATGCAATAATTTCTACATAGATAATGTAAAGCGTATGGTGGGTATTCTTTACAAGCACTTTTGCAACTAGAAATGATGAAACATGTACCACTTGAATTCTGTCAGTTGTATGATTTGATTTGATTCAAGAACCGACATCACAGCACTCGGGGCATTCCCATCATCGCCCCGTCCCTATCTTCAGCAGCCAGCGAAGAGTTCCGATACTAATTGTGTCTGTAGCATTCTGATTAAACGTCCGTCTTGCCTTTCCTCTGAGCCTCGAGCATCTGCCAGAACCTCTCGTCACTCCCAACTGCATCAATCCCACCAGACTGTGGTGATCCATCTGCTCCTCCATATTGTGTGCTAATGTTGTATCATTGTTTGATCAAGTTGTCTAGCGCCTGTGTAACGCTGTCAAACCGTTTGTGTTGCGCTCTGAAGGTCGTAAGCCTCGCGTTCGTTAAATGGACGCGTCGTTTAATTCGTTAGTGAAATTTATATAGAGAACTATGCCGATCGTCGCTGGAGCTACGGAGCTCGTACTTTGTACGAGGTTCTCGGGGTGATGCTAGCAGAAAGAGACTGATAATCCTGTGCTATAATCCGGTTTAGTAAATTCGATCCGCTCGAGGTATAATCCTTTCCTCTGTGCCTAAAGACTAATAGAATAAGTATAAACAAAATGTAAACTTCTCGAGCGTCCCTGTCTTAGACCATTTCTAAAGAAGCGAAGCGCCCCCCCCCCCTCTTCCTTTCATGTTCTCTTTCTCTGTGGGTCCCTTCTTTAAAGGTCAGTCATGCATGGCTCCGTAGAACCCTGCTCGTCCAAGTCCACTCTGCTACGTGTAACGCGCTCCAGGCAAACCTACCTTACGTGACCCGCCACACAAAAGGCTTCTTCTACAGCTGAAGGTCATATTTGAGACCTGTGATTTCTGCGAGCCGGTGTAGTTGCCAGCACACTCGTGTTAACACAGTGACTGTAGGGACACCCCAGATGGGCCGGCCCTCTGCCCGTCGTGGTATGTAAACCTATTGAATTTGCAGTGCAGGCCTCTGACGCATGCGCATAGTTCCATTTATTCAGTTCTGCAAAAGGACAGCGCTGGAAAATGGCTGCAACAAAATGGTTATCCACATAGTGCAGCGGGACAACAGGATCTTTCTGATCGCCATAAGTAACTCCAGCTGTGTCCGGAGTGCTGTGAAGAGAATCTAACTCATAACTCCAGCTGACCCCTGAACAAATGTCTTGACCTATGTGTTTATAGCACTCGAAGAGTCTCACAAGGGTCATGACTAACAGGTGTCTTTCTTCTATTGTGTATTTGTGCTTTCGTGTCTGTCATACTGGGTCTGTAATATTGGGACAGTTATATTATTTCTGTTAAATTGGGTCTGTTAAATTGGATCTGTTATATTGGGTCTGCTAAATTGAGTCTATTTTATTTGGTATGTTATTTTGGGTCTCTTATATTTGGTCTGTTATATTGAGTCTGTTATATTGGGTCTCTTGTATTGGGTCTGTTATATTGATTTTGTTATATTGGGTCTTTTATAAGTCTGTTATGTTGAGTCTGTAATATTGTGTCTTTTATATTAAGTCTGTTATATTGAGTCTGTAATATTGGGTCTTTTATATTAAGTCTGTTATATTGAGTCTTTTATATTAAGTCTGTTATATTGAGTCTGTAATATTGGGTCTTTTATATTAAGTCTGTTATATTGAGTCTTTTATATTAAGTCTGTTATATTGAGTCTGTAATATTGAGTCTTTTATATTAAGTCTGTAATATTGAGTCTGTAATATTGAGCCTTTATATTAAGTCTGTAATATTGAGTCTGTAATATTGAGTCTTTTATATTAAGTCTGTAATATTGAGTCTTTTATATTAAGTCTGTTATATTGAGTCTGTAATATTGAGTCTGTAATATTAAGTATGTAATATTGAGTCTGTAATATTGAGTCTGTAATATTGAGTCTGTAATATTAAGTCTGTAATATTGAGTCTGTAATATTGAGTCTTTTATATTAGGTCTGTAATATTAAGTCTGTAATATTGAGTCTGTAATATTGAGTCTGTAATATTAAGTCTGTAATATTGAGTCTGTAATATTAAGTCTGTAATATTAAGTCTGTTATATTAAGTCTGTAATATTAAGTCTGTTATATTAAGTCTGTTATATTAAGTCTGTAATATTAAGTCTGTTATATTAAGTCTGTAATATTAAGTCTGTTATATTAAGTCTGTAATATTAAGTCTATTATATTGAGTCTGTTATATTGAGTCTGTAATATTAAGTCTGTAATATTAAATCTGTTATATTGAGTCTGTAATATTGAGTTTGTAATATTAAGTCTGTTATATTGAGTTTGTAATATTGGGTCTTTTAAATTAAATCTGTTGTCCCCGTGTGGGTTCCGGGGCCCTATTATAGGGAAAACGAGAACAGACCCACTGCCTATTCAAAAACATGTCGTAAAAGTCGACTAATTGGGAGCTTCTTTCGAAGCCGGAGTGCAACTGCCTGAAAGACAAGGAACCAACAGTCTGCATACAGATGAGCCATATCTGTAAAGCGTATGCGCACGCAACACTCAGGTTCTGGAACAGGACTATAGTCCAGAAGTGGATGAACAACCAGAACTTTCCACCAAAGTTTACAGCTAATGAATGCGAAGAAGAAGAATAATGTGAAGAACACGCTAAATTTAGTCTGTTATCTTTAATCTTTTAAAATAGGTCTATTATGTTGAGTCTGTTATAATGGGTCTGTTATAATGAGGCTTTTATATTAAGTGGGAAAAATTGAATGTTATACTGAGTTCGTGATATTATTTCTAGTTTCACAGGAACGAACGCGTACCCCTAGCTGACAGCACATGATAACAGATTATGTAGCTAAACTATTGAACTGAAGGTCTCTTCCGCACACACACACACACACACACGCGCGCGCGCTCACACACATACACACACACATATATATATCTTCTGTCTCTTTACCGTTTCATATGCTCAGGTCTGACTGTCTGTCTGTCCGATGGTCTGTCTGTCTGATGGTCTGTCTGTATAAATTCGCATGTCTGTTGCAGGTCCTTCACAGCCGGCTCTGCACACTTTGCTCTTGCTTGAGGCCAGGTTTATCTGCATAGTTGTTGGTACAGTGGGCAGGCCCGCAGATGTGCTTAAGTGTTTGTGGCCCCGTTTGCCATGCACACTGAGGGGGACTGTACAGTACTTTATACACGTCCTGAACCTGCAGTCCATGTTCTTAGACGGAAAATTGTTGTCTATACTAAATATGATTTCTGCTTGATTGTTCAAATTGACCCAAACAAAAGGTGGTTTAACGTTGCAGTTTACAAACGGACACCAAAGAAATGACAAATATTTGAACAGGACATTGTACAAATACTGGCCACACGAAACGAAATAGGATTGAAATGAAAAGTAGTTTATATAGCCGGCTAAACGAAACAAATAATGAGTTTTGAAACAATAGCTGTTCTGGCTTGACCACAGAAATAAAGGGTAAACGAAAACAATGGGTTATAACAGTTTCAGTAAGAAGGAACAACAATGGGTTATAACAGTTTCAGTAAAGCGGCGAAACTATCTCCAAAAAGTGACACAGTGACAGGACAACACCATGTGACGTATCCGGCAGAAGAGAAAGGCGATCGGGCAGGACAGAGCAAAGTACAGCGTGTGACAGCGGATGATATCAGATGACCTACATCGGGTCCAGATAACAGTGGTACTTGTGTGTAGTCGCACAACCGGGTTGCGTGTCCTGGTGGGCTATTTTTGTCACCCCGTGGACACACTTACCAGTGTGCAGTTGTGTGTCGGCTGGCTAATCGGGGCTCTGCAGTCACACAGGGACTGGGGTACAGATAGCCATATGACCTGTCAGTGGAATGTTATGTTTTTAGCTCATAGAATCTGTAGTATTTGAGTAGTTTGCCCGATTGGCGGCACGATTGTCGTGTGTTCGAATCCCTGCCTTTCCTGTGTGCTTTCCTAGGCTGCCTTTTGGAGAACAAAGAATAAAATCCCAGCCAACAAGTATGCCGTATGGGGCAGTTAGGGTTGGGGTCTTCAGAGCAAGAAAACATCTGGCTGAGAAGCAAGAAACCAACATTCTGATTACAAATAAGGTACATCTGTAAAACGGATGTGCACACAATACTCAGGTTCTGGATCAAGAGCAATGTGCAATTTTCTATCAGAGGTTAGAGCCGGTTAACTCTAATAAGAAGAAGAATCCCTGTCACGTCTGAGATCGTTTTTGTTGTCATGGGCTACCTGTCTACCTGATCTAACAAAGGTATACAGAATGTTCAGGGGAAGTAAAGGCGACCAGAGTCATATTAACCATACCCCCCCCCCCCCCTTCACAACGGATTGATTTAAACAACAACAACAAAATATAAACAAAAACGAGACTAGCAGGCGATATCTTATACAGCACACCCTGTAACAGCTTGGGTATTGCCCTTGTTAAAACAGAGATCATTGGCCGCTTGACTGGTGTACTCTCGGTGCAGTGTGCTTTATTTGTAACGGTTTTGATTGATGTTTTTTACATTCTCTGTAATGAAAGTAGATCTCTGTATACAACAACAAAAAGAGACAAAACACTGTTCTTTGGCCACATAATGAGTAGAGTGACATTGGGAAACCTCGTGACAACTGGAAAGATCAGTGGAAAAAGGAGTAGAGGCAGACCAAGAGAGATAGGGGGATATTATCAAGAGAACAGTTCCAGGCAACCAGGGATCGTGATCTGTGGAGACGCATGATCGCCTTCGCCAGTTGGCAGGGCACATGATGATGATGTCTCATTCAGTAACAAAAACTGCATCCACAAAAGTTGAACGGGAGTTTGCCATGAGGCAGACCAACAAGACGAAGGAGTAGTAATATGCAGACAAACACTTGAAGTCATCAACTGGAAAAAGAAGGCCAGTTCTTAGAGATGAATAGGGATGGGTGATATCTTCTGCAGCGAACCTTAAGAGCTTGGAATGCTAAAGACGAAAAGGAGTTATTTAAATAATTTGTATCTAGTTATATCATTGTCCTTCTGTTGCTGAATACTGACGAAGTTTTTCTGGCAGCAACGTTTATTTCGTCTCTTATGATTGCGGTCTTGTACAGCTGACACCAGCTGCACTTTCCGAATTTGTGAAACCTTTTCGTTAGTTCTTGAAGGCAGCCGGAGGTACTGGAATGGATTCCGTCGCTGATATCGAAAAGATCGCACAGAACAGAACTTAAACATACATGCGGACACATCAGGAAGTCTGGAGCTGGGTAGCAAAAGATAACAGGATTAATTGAAGTCTGGAGTGGGGTTACCCAAAGATAACAGGATTAATTGAACCTGAAGGGCTATCAGAAAGGGGTGGCAGCAGCAGTCCAGGCTGTTGACCAGCAGGTTATCAGAAAGGTGCATCGTCGGTCCACACTTTTAGCCTAGAAGGCGGCTATCGGTAAGGTGCAACGTCAGGACACTCTCTTGACCCAGCAGGCTGTCAGAAGGGTCTAGACACAGCATTACGGTCTGATGTACTTGTAATTGTTGTTGTGTTTGTTATTCGACCTATGCCTGTTTTATATAAATTTATGTAACCTGTGGTGCAGTTTTGATGTTTGAGACGAAATCTGTCTGAATTCCATAGTTGTGGATTCAAGCAGTGCGACAGAGATAGTCAGTGAAGACAAATTTGATCTAGCTGACCATGTATATTAGAACACTAGGGAGCCACAGGGAGCCACATTTGTCATTTCCAAGTGACGGATTATATTCTTGACACGATAACGATAGTTTTCGTTTTTTAATGTTGTCTGCTATGTCCTATCTTTCTACTTCTTTCTTTGTGTGCCAGTCAGTACATAGTTTAAATATATATATATATATATATATATATATATATATATATATATACCAGAAAGAAACAGCGTCAGTCCACGGTCTTGACTGACAGGGGCAGATCACCCTTTTTTCCCTTAAGGACTAGACATAACCCACTGAATGCGTACATAATAAATATTTGTCGTGGGATCGGCTACCTAACTGTTTGAAACTGTTTCCAAACGAAAGAGTTGCACTTAACGTGATGTCAAAGTTGTGCTGGTGTCTCGGGGCATGAGATCGTGTGTGAGATGGGACCCCTCCTTCTGAACCGTGTTATTTAACAGTCTGAATGACAGATCTTAATAATACTGTCAGTACTTCATAATAATCTAACACAAGTTGCCGCCCGTGACCATCGATAGTACGTGCCGTCTTCGCGTTGATATGCACACGCAGTCAGTGAATCAGGCGCCGCAAGTTGAATCACCAACACTCTGTCAAGTTGAATCTCTAACACTCTGTCGTCTTGGATGTACATTGTCTCATCTTGCTGATAGGTCTCTTTACACATCATTGTGAGGGTGGGGGAGGGGGAGCTGCGTCCTTAAACAGCTTTTGGGGTGGGGGCGCAGGCCCATTTTCTGACGACCCCTTTTTTTAAAAACTGCAGTACATCTAATAAGGACCCGCTGCATGCGCACCATATTATTTCGTACAGAAAACTAGCTGATATTTGTATAAACCATTCTGCACTCTATGAGTGATGCAGTCCAGTGTTTCTCAACCTGTTTACACCCACGGCCCATCAAAATGACGGAGACTTTTTGGTAGCCCACCTGACAGCTGACCAAACACAGAAACAGACAACGTTGTATGTGTTCACTCCCATGTCACATAAAGACAGTTTTCTGCGGTTGGCCACGTATGTCGTCTGCGGTGGCCACGTATGTCGTCTGCGGTGGCCACGTATGTTGTCTGCACTGGCCACGAATGTTGTCTGCGATGGCCGCGTATGTCGTCTGCGGTGGCCACGTATTTTGTCTGCGGTGGCCACGTATTTTGTCTGCGGTGGCCACGTATTTTGTCTGCGGTTGCCGCGTATGTGGATTCTCACCCTTGAGCTGTCAATCCTTCACACTGCTACCACGGAGAACATTAACAAACCAAGACCAGGTCATGCTGCTGACGTCACCAAATCGGGCTAACGATACGTTAATGCAGCGTTTTAAAAACTTTTTTCGCGGCACACTTACCCTTAAAGCTGTTTGAATGATTAAAAAAAAAAACAAAAAAAAAAAAAAAAACGGTGTAAATTTAATGTCAAGCAGATTTGGCAAAACATTCTTGATTATTTCCACGGCACCCCTGACGCACGCTCGCGGCATCTTGTTTGAGAATCGCTGCGTTAAGCTATCGTTAGCCCGGTTTGGTGACGACAGCAACATGATCAGTCAACTGGAGCCGGTCTTGACTAAACCCACCGCGTTGTATCATTAAGCAGAAATGTTTGGTGTCCCGCCTCTACGGTTCCGCGGGCCACCGGTGGGTCAGGAGACTGTAGGCACCCGCCGTCTAAACAAAACTGTTTAGGGAGCGCAGCCCACCTGTCCCCACCCTCTCCACTGTCCCCCCACCTGTCCCCACCCCACCTGTCCCCTCCCCACCTGTCCCCTCCCCACCTGCCCCCTCCCCACCTGCCCCCTCCCCACCTGTCCGCTCCCCACCTGTCCCCTCCCCACCCCACCTGTTCCCTTCCCACCTGTCCCCTCCCCACTGTCCCCTCCCCACTGTCCCCTTCCCACTGTCCCTTCCCCATCTCTTCCCTCCCTACCTGTTCCCTCCCCACCTGTCCCCTGCCCACCTGTCCCCTCCCCACCTGTTCCCTCCCCACCTGTCCCCTCTCCACCTGTCCCCTCCCCACTGTCCTCTCTACAGTGTCCCCACCCCACCTGTCCCCACCCCACCTGTCCCCTCCCCACCTGTCCCCTCCCCACTGTCCCCTCCCCACCTGTCCCCTCCCCACCTGCCCCCTCCTCACCTGTCCCCTTCCCACCTGTCCCCTCCCCACCTGTCCCCTCCTCACCTGTCCCCCTCCCCACCTGTCCCCTCCCCACCTGTTCCCTCCCCACCTGTCCCCTTCCCACTGTCCTCTCTCCAGTGTCCCCCTCCCCACCTGTCCCCTCCTCACCTGTCCCCTCCTCACCTGTCCCCTCCCCACTGTCCCCTCCCCACCTGTCCCCTCCCCACACTCTTAAGAACACTGATATAGTCAGGACATTTTCTATCTATGATTAATTTTCACCCAGTCGATCAGAAGGTCTTGGTCACAGTTTTAAAACATTCAACCCACGCAGCGCCGACTGCGCCCCGTACCAGGGGCGGCCGGGCTGGCAAGGTCTCCTCCATGTTTGCTTGAGTGCGGGCATCATGTCATCCAGTCCCGACTGCGCCAGGGGCGGCCGGGCTGGTAAGGTTTGCTGCATGTGTAGCCTGAGTGCGGGCCTCATGTTATCCGGTGAGTAAGAACCGGCTCAGTGAAATCTGGACACAAAAACTGGTCTCCTAATAGGTTACTTGACTGACTGGCACCTGGCATGTACTCCACTCTAGGGGCCTCAGGGAACATTTTCAAAGAAGTGGCGAGGGGCGTCAAGCAGTTTTGAAATTTAGGGTGTTCGTAATTTTAATAATGGTTTATATGAACATTATTTTTTTTACAGTTTAATTCTAAATAAAATATTTGTAAAACTGTTTATAAAAACAGACAGCCAATGAGTGTTTTGTGTGTGTGTGTGTGTGTGTGTGTGTGTGCGTGTGTGTTTTCAGAGCTGTTTCAACAGCAGATAATAGCACGACAAGACTGTGTCACCTATCGTGTTGATATTTGGACACTAAACTACCAGTTTGTTTGTGATTTTGTTCTTTTATGCTCATCGATATTTTCATTTATGTGGCTGTTTGTTTCTCCAAGTTCTTGTTTACAGCGCATATGATTTTTCTCTTTATTCTTTTCTGTTAATCACTTCTTTTTTTTTTTGTTGTTGTGGGAACGGGTGACTTACCATATTGTCGGGGGGGGGGGGGGGGAGAAAAAATACATAAAGAAAGGGGAGGGGGTGGTGTTGAAAATCACTGGCTTAAAAGACGAAATCTGCGCCGGAGTTTAAAGGTGGAGCGGTTACATGCGAGGTCCTTCAGCGGAAGGCAAAGTGTTCCGGGCGGATTTGGCGCGCTAGAGGTGCAAGGGAGACAACTGAAATAAACATGCAGGAGGCGGGCCGTCCGTCCAGATCGCTCTATGGTCGTGGCAGATTGGCCAGGCGCTATGGAAGACTGACTGACTGTCTACCCCACCAGGACATCACACAAGCGATAAACACCCGATGACACAAAGTGCCACCATGCGGATGAGGATCACCGTGGAGAGGTCCCAGAAACCGCGTTCAGACAATTGGCCATATTGATGGCCTGCCTATATTGCGGCCCCTCGCAAAAGCCAGAGTGGGGCTTCAAATAACAAAAAAATTACGTCCTAAGAAGGACGTAAGGAATAGTGACTATGGAAGACTGGGGTTTCAGAGATATATATGGTAAAGAGCAGTCAGGAGGATAGAACCTAAATTATTTGTTTTGTTGACATCATTAGATGCTTGATCTAATTATAGTACAGTTATAGTACTTGTCATGCACGCGCACAGCCCCAGAAAAAAAATAAAAACGCTGCATAGGACTCAGGACCGCTCACTCATTTTGCCCCAACTATTCCTTGACAAAAATGGAGGGCATATTACGTGACATAATCCTACATCAAGATTATCAAATTATACTATGCTGAATAATATATAAATATTAATACATTTCAGATAAAATGATATCTTAAAGGGAATTTTTTTCACGTGGACTTCTAGTAATGTTCCCTGTTCTCCGCGTAGTAAGACTTGAACGCCCGTGTGTATTGCCGCGCACGTAAAAAATATCTTGGCAGGTTGGAAAGCGAAAAAAAAAGAATACTCTAACGGCACTGCCCGGGCAAAATTTTGAGTTCAATATCTTTCAAAAGTATTTCTAGATCCTCGCCGGTGCAACGGAGTTTGTGCACTGTGCTGTGAATTTTAAGATTCAGATTTGAGTTAGAAGTAGAACGGAGCACTAGTGGGTTACACCCGCGTGCCAGGATATTGATCCGTTGACTAAACAATAAACAAAAAACACAGTCGAAGTCGTGGCACACTGGGCATTCCCATGCGCGCCCAGTCCTCCAATACAGCAGCCACTTCACTATACCGCTACTGATTGTTTCCACGAGGAGTTGATGATAGTGTCTCCTGTCCTGACCTTGAAGCCGTGCTTCACCAAGCCAATCTCACAGGTCACGCAATGGTGTTAGCTTAAGATATTCAACATTATCCCCCAACCTAATCTGATATCATCTTTGTCCATGCTTCTTCCCTTGGTGCATGACTTGAACTTAAAGAGAATATATGTACATAGGTAACGAGGGTTGCTTAGGTTTATCACACAGCTATGGGAGTTGGAGAGGGGGGGGGGGGGGGGGGGGGGTGGGCTCCTGTTGTTCTGACTGGTTCAGCTATGGTACTTGTCCTCATTGGTGCGGCCACCTCATTGCACCATGTTTTATCCCATATGATTGGTCTCTTTCCACAGAGCGTCTAGTCGCTTGCTGAGAGCGTCGCAAAAATTAGCGAACTCCGTAGCTCCAGCGGCGATTTCCGGGAGTCTTGCAATAAAGTTACACTCGTGAACCGAACAAGGCAGCCAGTAAACGAGCCCGCGACGTTCAGAGCGTCAGGTAACCGGCTCGACCGCATCGCCGCAGAGACTTGTAAATACTATTAACCCACACAATGGGATTACAGTTGACGAGCAGAGCTCAGTGGCCGCAGACACAACAAACTGACCTCGAGTCGGATAGCCCCTTAATCCTGACAGACAGACAGGCAGGCGCTGGGAGGCCGTACTGACCGCAGCTGGACAGGGTCAGACGTCGGAACAAAGGGAGCGTCGTCACTGGGTGGCTGTGATTTACTAAGATGGACGAGGACATACATTAGGATTCTGTGATAAAGAATCCTTTTCTACTCTGTCAGACGTATAGGGCATATAGGGCTAGACGTTTATCGTATTGTCCAATCGTAGTCGCTGGCTGATGTGGTTAGCATCATACCAGTCACCTTTACATCATAGCTAGGACTTTACATTGGATCCATTTGAGGCTGGCTGGGAGCCAAGGTCATTTTTGAAAGGGAAAGAAAAGTCCATTTCTATTCGGATTGTAACTTCCGATCCACCCGCGAGCGTCTAACCACTGCACCACGGCAGATTCCACATACACCAGTACCTGTTTTCATTTCCTTCTCCCTACTGCTTGATTGATTGTCTTCATTGTCTGTTTTCAGCGATACGAAAAAGTGCATGATTACATGACCCGTCCATGCTCAGATAGACTTGCCTGTGCAAGACTGTAATGTCTTCATAACAAGTATGTCGTAAGAGTCGACTAATCAGGGGTGTTTACTTCGAAGTCAGAGCGCATCTGCCTCAGAGGCAGGGAGCCAACAATCTAATAAATAAGCCAGATTTGTAAAACGGATGTGCACGCAACACTCAGGTTCTGGAACAAGAGGTGGACAAACAACACAAGTTGACCCCAAATTTTGCAGCCGGTGATTGTCAGAGAGAAGAAGAATGTTTCAGCTCGTTCAGCCATCTAAGTCGATTCTTCTTTTGAAAGGATACGTCTCCCAGCAGCGCATTCAGACATCTAACTGGATTCTTCCTTTGAAAGGAACAACAGCGCTGTTTTCACCAGCTTTATTGTTTGTGCACAAAAGTGTTAGCTAAAGCGGTCACGGATGACCAGCGGTCGCCAAGTTCACCTGCCTTTAAAAGTGCTTGACCATAGCTTGACCTCTTTCTAGCTTCAAGTGACCACCGGTCATTGTTTGGTGATACAGGTGACGTTTACTGGATTGGTTAAACGGGGAAAATGGGGATCTGCGAAATTCTGAATGCGGCTTGCAGATGCAAGCAGTAAAGATACCAGTTTGTCGAAACAAGAAAAAAACTAGTAAATGAAACCACCCACTTTCTTCTGTTTCCGCCTTGTATCCCTAATAGAGCGCAGGCCTTCTTTCAAATCCCGTCAAGTGGTCCTATCCCTTTCTGGGACCGTGTTAGCGCACTCGATAGGAGATTCGCTTTCAAATGCAGCTGCGACTCGCTGCAGCCTACGGACGGTGTTCGAAACCGGTGTCCAGGGAACATCCAGCCTTTAGGAAATGGGTAGCAAAGTTAACACTCTGGGGTAAATGGAGGTATGACGCTGTAGCTACGGAGTTTCGCGCGGACGGCGACACAGACAGACATTTTCTTATCAGCTGTCCGTACTGGTGGCAGAGCACTTATGGTTTTTAACCGCGTGCAGTGACGCTGCCGACTTTACTTTTGTACCTTCTTATCCCTTACTGTCACACGCAGCTCACTTTATGAGCTCCCTTCTGTTAAACTTCCCCCTCTAGCTCCTTTCTCCATAAGTGATTCTTGTAGGTTTCATTGTAAAGACATTCTAGTTATATTATTATCTGGTTTGCCTAATGTAAGAGGTTCTATCCAACGCCAGCATCTTTTCCGCACGTCTTGATTCACTGGAATTTGTTTAGTTCTCTCTCAAAGCTCATCACGAGTGATTCTGTCATACTATTCAATACCATCAACTCTGCGTAGGCACCGGTAAATGAATGTTTGCTGTCTCACCTGTCAACAGGTAACTGCAAACTACTTCACCGTCTTACAAAGTTGAGGTCATCCACATAGATCTGACCACGTGGAACTCAGTTATTAAGCCCTGGACATCCTTCCAATTAGAAACCAGCAGTCTGCTTAAAAACAGATTTGTAAAACGGATATGCACAAAGTCCAGAAAAGGACGAGCCATCTGGACTTTCTGCTGGAGTTTACAGCTGGCGAACAAGAAGAAGAAGAAGAAGCAGAAGCCTTTATCATTAAAGACTGGGCCCTAACTTCAAATATAAGAAGACAAGTAATTTCAGTATCATAAAACAGTCGTATGCAATAATTGTCAGGGGCAAGTAGAGACATTCAATTACTCGGTAGATTGCTTGAGGTTGGTAATGTACCACAGGAAGGCAGACACATGAGAACAGAAATAATGCTGTCAATAAATTTTCTGTCGCTGCCTTCTGCTGTATCTTTGTCGCTTATTATAAGTCAGTTTATCAGTTGTTATAATATTATTTCATATTAATTTTGAAGGCGTCTTCATATTATGAGAACCGCTCAAGTCACATAACTCTTCCGTCCATTTATCTAGAAAAACTTTACAGCAGCCCATGCTAATTCTCTCCCTTGAGACCACTAATTAACGTATTGATATGTTCCCACACAAACATCGAGGCAGTCTTTTGCCGCTCCCTGTACGACCCCCGAGCGTGACTTGTGGCGATCTCTGCAGTGTTGGATTGCTTGACCAGCGCTGACTCCTGTTGACCCTGGCTGCCGGTCAGCACGTATTGTGGTTCTGTTGCTTGCTGTGCTTTAGAAATGTGGAACGCTGATTTCGAATTCGACAGTTGCTGCCTGCGTGTTGTACTGACGGCAGTAATATATATATGGAGGTGTTGTAGTTGTAGTAGTAGTTGCAGCTTTCAGAAAATCTGTTAATTATCCTTACGTCCTTTTTAGGACGTAATTTTTTGTTATTTGAAGCCCCACTCTGGCTTTTGCCAGGGGCCGCAATATAGGCAGGCCATACATATGGCCAAATGTCTGAACGCGGTTTCTGGGACCTCTCCACGGTGATCCTCATCCACATGGTGGCACGTTGTGTCATCGGGTGTTTATCGCTTGTGTGATGTCCTAGTGGGGTAGAAAGTCACTCACTCACTCAGTAGTAGTTGTGTAGTTACTACTACTGTATCCAGTTTCGTCCTTTATAGGATGATTTTTTTGTTTGTTTGTTATTTGAAGCTCCACCCTGGCCTTTGCCAGGGGCCGCAATATAGGCAGGCCATAAATATGGCCAATTGTCTGAACGCGGTTTCTGGGACCTCTCCACGGCGATCCTCATCCACATGGTGGCACTTTGTGTCTTGGGGTGTTTGTGGCTTGTGTGATGTCCTGGTGGGGTAGAAAGTCGGTCAGTCAGTAGTAGTTGTGATAGGGAGGATGAGATTGGATATAAATATTCTAGTGAAGGAAAGGATGCTCAACAAACCACAACGCCCATAATGTGTTAGGGAGAGGCTCAAGCCTAGTTTAACTGCGTAGTGATTACAAAAATAATAAGTTTTTATTATTCACTAAAACAAGGCTTAAGCTCTTTGAGGGCCACTGTTAAAGCTTTATCAGTTGAGTACATAATAATTATACTAGCATAATTTCATTATTATTATTATTATCATGTGCTCACTTTCCAAACAAAATATTTAAATAATGTGTAAAATGTTTTAAAAGGTTACTTGGAGGTGTGAAAGTAGGGCGGGGTAGGAAGGATTCTGCTTTCAGATTATTGGGATTGAGGGGGGGGGGGTCCTAATGGACCTAAACCTTGTTTAATTATGCAATAATAATAATTAATAATATATGATAAATGGCAGACAAAAATAATATGTTTGATATAATTCTTTCATATATATATATATATATATATATATATATATATATATATATATATATATATATATATATATATATATATGTGTGTGTGTGTGTGTGTGTGTGTGTATGTCTGTTTGACTGCCTGCTTGTCTGTCAGTCTATCTGTTTTGTCTGTCTCGATGTGCCGAGTTTGTTAGTTCGTTCTCTCTGTCTGTCTCTCTTTCTTTCTGTGTGTGTGTGTGTGTGTGTGTGTATACATATGTTCGCTTCGTCACTGTTGTTTTTTATCTGTCAGAGTACATACCAGTTTGTGCAACTTTCTCTCACTCCCTGATCACTCCTCTCTCAATGTCTCAGTCCCCGTGTCTTCCCATCTCCCTCCCGTGAAGACCACAAATTCCCGGAACAAAGTTCAACCAAGGACGCCTGGACTCCTGTGTCCACTCTGAGTCCTCAAGGTCTATAGACACGGTCCGTTCTCCGGGCAAACATGGCCTCGTGGACATTCTTCACTCCCCTTTTGTCCAGAGCACCATGGGTCAAGAGTTGGTCACCTCCAGTGACCGTTGCCCATCTATCCCCGCCCTGCTGTATTCACAGCTCCCATCTTTTGTCGCACACACAAAGCCGTTGTGGAAATTTGCGGTTTTCTCTATTCACGCCGGCAATCTAGATCCAGTATTTTATTTTTGTCAACGAAAGTAGCGAGGGGTGACCAAGAGGTTTGATATTCTACGTTTCTTTTTTTTTCTTTCAAATTTTATATGAGGCTTCAAGTGGTCACCTCAGCTGACCGCTGGCTATCATCTGCTGACCCCAGCACGACCTCTGAACCTTTAGTTGTTATCAGATAATGTTATTTGGTTGCTTTCAGTCGCCTGTGCTTTGATCTCTGGACGTTGCCGCCAAGGTCGCTTTTTTGTTTCTGTCTCCTTTTTGTCGATTGCCGCTTGTGGTTGTCCGCATATTCGTTAACAAACTCGCACATTGTATCCGTGACTGTTTGACTGCCTGTCTGTACGTGTATTTGTCTGTTCATCCAGCTACCCGCCCGTCCGAAGCCATAACACACGGACATATGTAACTTTTGAACTACCATCCCACACACCTTCTAGTGCTGCGCAGACAAATATACCTGGGTAGGGTACTCACACAAACACATATGGACGTACTAGTTACACAAACACATATGGATGTAGTACTCACACAAACACATTTGGACGTAGTACTCACACAAACGCAAACGTACATGTGGCTAAAGTACTCCCACAAACTTTAACTGGCTGTAGTGCTCACACACATACCTGACTGTAGTACTTAGCACGCACGCACACACACAGACTCAAACGTGACTGTAGTACTCACACGCACACACACCTGGCTGAAGTGCACACACAGTGCTCACACAGACCTGACTGTAGTACTGTCATATACTTGACTGTAGTACTCTCACACACACACACACACCTGGCTGTAGTTCTGTCACAGACCTGACTGTAGTACTGTCATATACTTGACTGTAGTACTCACACACACACACACATACACACACACCTGGATGTAGTTCTGTCACAGACCTGACTGTAGTACTGTCATATACTTGACTGTAGTACTCACACGCACACACACCTGTCTGTAGTTCTGTCACAGTCCTGACTGTAGTACTGTCATATACCTGACTGTAGTACTGTCATATACCTGACTGTAGTACTGTCATATACCTGACTGTAGTACTGTCATATACCTGACTGTACTACTCACACGCGCACATACCTGACTGTAGTGCTGACACAGACACATACCTGGCTTAAGTACTCACACACATATCTGACTGAAGTTCACACACACATACATACACACCTGACTGAAGTACTCATATAGACACTTACCTTGCCTGTGTCATGAACACACGGACAAACACCTGCACACGTTACCTGAGAGCACGAGGGTGCGATTGATCCCTCTAGTCGGCTGTCCTTTGTTTCAGCGTCCGTCCCCACAGTGACCTGTCCATTAATAATAGAAGCTTTCGTTACGCCTGTCTGACATGACAGCGTGTGACCTTCACCTGCTGCAGAGACGGTTGTCAACTTGGGGCAGAAGAAGACAAGAAAAAGAGGTGTTTGTGTGCGTGTGTGTGAGCCTGGGGGGGGGGGGGGGGGGGGGGGGGGGGGGGGGGGGAGGGGCCTCCACAAAGAAGCCCGTGAGTCCCACATAGAGGGATTTCGGCGTGACACATTGAAGATAACTTATATGGTGATTATGTGTAGTTGCTCCGTGGCATTCCGTGGTATCATCGATGATTTTGATGGAGGTGGTGTGGTTGCTGCTCTGCCATCCGAGTTTACTTTCCAGAACATTTCTTGGGACCCATTATTGGGAAAGTCCAGCTGGGAGCCCACGCATGGTGGAGGATTCGACTTCAAGTACACTAGCCCGACCGGAAGCATCCTAACCATGGCGACATTCCCGCTTTAAAACACCCATACACACACACACACACACGCGCGCGCGCGCGCGTATGGCACTGCTAGTATTAACACCGCTGGAAATATTTAACTGACAGAGGTCGGGCGAGGTCCGTCTGGATGTGAGCGCATTACGTTTCGTTACGAGGTCTTGTCTTCCCCGTCTTGTGGCGGTTGAAACGAGGTTACCAAAGGCCACGCCAGGCCACGTCTTGCAAGGGACACCGAGCCCCCCCCCCCCCCCCCCCCCCACCCAGCTCCCTACCCCCAGCCCGCTCCACGGGAACCCACTCTCGGCGCTCGTCACTCCAGGTCGCGGAGTCCGGACACATAGTCATCGTCCGAGGTGTGCCCACTAGACGGCTAGTTGGCGATAGATGGGCTCCCACTTTCCCGCATGGTCTGCCACCCCACCGCTGGTCGTGTCGTAGTTAGCTCCGTAAACGCCGCCTGGCCAACATAATTATATTTGGATAGCAGTACGCTGGCAAACTTTCCCACATGAACAGATAGACTTGCATCAGTCCGTGGACAAACCATTTGTTGTACTTTTAATCGGAGACTTGCATTCGCAAATATTCTTGAAGCTAAAACTGTCTGTCAACATAATATGGTTTGTGAATATCGTGGCTTAGAAGAGAATTGCCATGTAACGGCAGGAGTCTGTTGACTGGACTAACAGACCGATTCCTCTGGTTCTGCAACTTTGACTTTTTTTTTTTGGTGGTTGTGGTTGCCCTCCGAGCTTTCGATGTTCCTTCCATGGTTTAACGACTTCCAGAAACTGTATTTCTCCAAAAGTAAGTTTCAGGTTGATCTCGCCAGTTGGTCGATTTTTTGTTTTTAATTTATGAGCAGTTTATTTCTGAGGCTGATGTGCTGTGTGAAGTTTGTTTCTTTCTTATTCTTATGTAATGTCTGCAGTTTTTTTTTTTTTTTTTTTGCTCATATAATGTCTGCAATTTGTGTTTTTTTCTACTTATCTAGTGTCTGCAGTTTGTTGTTTGTTTCTTCTGCTTATCTAATGTCTGCAGTTTGTTGTTTGCTTCTTCTGCTTATCTAATGTCTGCAGTTTGTTGTTTTTTTTCTTCTACTCCTGTAATGTCTACAGTTTTTTGTTTTTTTTCTTCTACTCATGTAATGTCTGCAGTTTTCCCCCTGCTCATGTAATGTCTGCAGTTTGTTGTTTGTTTCTTCTGCTCATGTAATGTCTGCATTTTTTGTTTCTTCTACTCATGTAATGTCTGCAGTTTGTTGTTCGTTTCTTCTGCTCATGTAATATCTGCAGTTTTTTCTTCTGCTCATGTAATGTCTGCAGTTTTTTCTTCTGCTCATGTAATGTCTGCAGTTTGTTGTTTGTTTCTTCTGCTCATGTAATATCTGCAGTTTGTTATTTGTTTCTTCTACTCGTGTAGTGTTTGCAGTTTTTTTTTTTGCGCGTGTAATATCTACAGTCTGTTGGTCATTCTTTGGCTGATGTACTGTATACAGTCTGTTGTTTATTTTTTGGCTGATGTACTGTATACAGTCTGTTGGTCATTCTTTGGCTGATGTACTGTATGCAGTTTGTTGTTCATTTCTGTAGTCCAGGTGCTGTGTGGAGTTTGTTTATGTCTGTGATTCAGGTTGTGTCAGCGCTTTTGACCGATTGGATAAAAGTCAGCCAAATGACCTTGTTGACCCCTAACTCATATTTTTTATAGACCAGTCAGCAACCGATGGTTGATAAGGTCAAATTCATGCATGGACGCCTTTACTTCCCAGGATTTTGCCTGGTACCCCATTTTTGGGCTGGGTCGACTTAGAAGCCAGAATTTGGTTGGGAAAAAGAAAATCCACATCAGTGAGATTTAACTCGAGACTTCGTGTATTCTGCAACGGCGGCCGCCCATTTGTGTAGTAGTTTGTTAACATAGCTGGTGCTTCTTCCCGTTTACCGGCTGTAAACTCCGACGAAAAATTCTGGTTGTTCGTCTATCTCTGGACTTAAGTCTAGTTCCAGAATCTGAATGTGGCGTGCACATCCGTTTTACATATCTCAGTTATTTGTATGCAGAGTTAGTCAGCTTTTACGACATGCTTGTTGGGGAGGCAGGCAGAGGGTCTCTCCCCCCCCCCTACAATAGGGCCCCGGAACCCACACGGAAACAACTAGTTCCGTGGGCTGCAGTATTCGCACCAATGGCTCTTTAAATATTAGTTGCTTGGTTCACATCAACAGTTCTAACTCCTTACCACTGTTGTAGTTTTACTTATTGTCATAACTCGTTTGGGTTCTTTTAATTTATTTCAACTCATCTCGGAGGCTGGGGAAAGTCCAGTACTATAGGAGGGTTAGAGTTAGTGTTAGTCGATGATCATTTCACACGCTACCACCCGTATACTGTTGAACTTTCCGGGAATTTCCTACAAAATCTCCGAGTTCCCCGAGATGGCGGTAATAAAAAAAAAAAAAAACCCATTTTATTTTTTTTTTCTTTGTGTTAAGTTGAAAAAAAAAAAGCGTTGCCTTCTGGTAGTTTCTGAATTTCTAACTCAGTGACATAATAGGTATTTATGTTAAAATCTCCCCTCGTAAATCCTTGGCTCACTTATTATGTATACTTGTATCCTCTTGTCTTACTATCTTGAGTATGTTAGGAATTTACCAACCGTTCCTCAGGTATTGAGTTCTGACTGTGTGGGTTCCACTGCCATATGAAGAAGGGGGTTGGGGGCGTTTAAATGCCCAGTGAAGGGTCAGTTCCTACATTTAACAGTTACTAGTTTCCTAACTCGTGTGTTTGGGATGCATTTGACAATTTCATGTGTGTGTGTAATTGTAGGCAAAATTTATAGATAGTTGTGACCCATATATAGTTTTGAACCATAAATAGTGCACCCACCCCCCCCCCACACTTCCCCACAACCCCCTTAGCTCACACCGGGGCCTGGTTTAGACTTGATGAAGCCTTAAGCCATATAAAGTCCCGAGGCCCCTACTGTTTTGAACTGTTAGTCTCAGAAAACCTTTAAAATATATAAGTTAATCAAAGGTAGAAGTTGACTCACGTCAAGCAGATTGTTTTATTCAAATATATAAGTTAATCAAAGGTAAAAGTTGACACAAGTCAAGCAGATTGTTTTATTCAAATAAATAAGTTAATCAAAGGTAGAAGTTGACTCACGTCAAGCTGATTGTTTTATTCAAATTTTAGGCGACAAGTTAGAACAAATAAAAGCCTGAGATCACGTACCCACAATCATCATCCTTTATGAGCCGGTAAACGGCACGTCACGTTGGGTTCGCATTCAAGTTCCCAGCTCCGCCCTGTTGCTTGCAACTGTTTCGATTTCTGAAATGGAGTTTAGCCCAGCATTTTTATACCCGAAATACAATTAATAAAATCAGGATATTTCTGGGGATTTAAGATATGTTTTTGTTTTTTAATTTTAATGTACTAAAAGAAAATGCATTGGGGGAAAAAATATAAATTTATTCGAGACGCTGCAGACTGTAAGGCCCTAAGATTAGCTTAGTTAACGTATGCCTGAATCCAGCACCGATTCCAGACACAGGCATGAGCTACGGCGTTCGTGTTTTGTGCGAACTCTCGGCAGGCGACTAGCCGTTCTGTGGAGAGTGATGTATCCGTGTGCGAAGTACCGGTACAGTGAATTTGACCTGCTCAGCTGTAACTTTTAACACATGTATAGGACCTTGTTTGTGTTACGTGAGTACTGTGTTGTTAATTTGTTACTGGCTTTTTTCTGTTTGCAGTGGAGGAGGAGAACGACCTGCTGGTATGTGGAGACTGCCAGACTCGCTTCCCACTGCACGACATCGTGCACTTTATCCGCCACAAGAAGCAGTGCTGCAACAAGGAAAACGTCCTCTCCTCAGACAAGGCCCCGTCCAAGCCGGATGGCGGAAACAGCGACATCCTCGGAGACAAGAACGATGATGGCGTGGAAGACATGGTCGATGAGGGCGTGGACATGTCCAAAGTGTCCTCCCGGAGAGAGGAGGGCGAGGAGGCGACGATGGACAACGACAGCGAGAATGAGGAAGACTCCATGGACGCGACAGAGCATACGAACTTGGTGATTGGGGAGGTTGTCAACGGAGAGGCGAAGGAGGGAAGGAGTAGGAAGAAAGAGAAAGAGAAGAATGGTTCAGCCAGTGCTGGTTCCTCATCTCGAGAAGGAAGGACGCCGCTGCGGCAGAGGCAGGTGGTGGATGCCGAGTCGAACACCACCCATTCAGGTGAGTCCATCTCTATCACCTCGGATGTAATATCTTTCTCTGTGCTTAGTAATGTCATTTCTTTCCTGTATGTGTGTCTGTGCCCGGTGATGTGATATCTTCCCTGTATGTGTGTCTGTGCCCGGTGATGTGATATCTTTCCTGTATGTGTGTCTGTGCCCGGTGATGTGATATCTTCCCTGTATGTGTGTCTGTGCCCGGTGATGTGATATCTTCCTGTATGTGTGTCTGTGCCCGGTGATGTGATATCTTTCCTGTATGTGTGTCTGTGCCCGGTGATGTGATATCTTCCCTGTATGTACCCAGTGATGTAATATCTTCCTTATATGTGTGTCTGTAACAAGTGATGGGATATCTTCCCCGTATGTGCGTCTGTGCCCGGTGATGTGATGTCTTCCCTGTATGTACCCAGTGATGTAATATCTTCCTAATATATGTGTCTGTAACAAGTGATGGGATATCTTTCCTGTATGTGTGTATGTGCCCAGTGATGTGATATCTTCCCTGTATGTAAGTCTGTGCCCAGTGAAGTGATATCTTCCTTATATATGTGTCTGTACTCTTGTACTCAGTGATGTACTATTTCATGTATGTATACCTGTACTAAGTGATGTGATATCTTCTCTGTATGCATGTCTGTACTTGGTGATGTGATATCTTCCCTGTATGTTGTATGTATGTCTGTACTCACTGGCGTAATATCTTTCCCCTCTGTTGTTTGTTTCTCTTGATGTCAGTGCTGTGTCATTGTTGCCCTTGTATTATTACAATCTCAGATTTCTTCCACATAAGATGCTTCACTTATATTTTGTATGTATGTCTGTCCTCCCTGTATGATGTGTGTTTCTCTATGACGTGTTACATGTATGTGTTTTGCCTATGTCTAAATCTGGTATAATATCTTCCTAGGATGTTGCCTGCTTGTGGGAATCACTGTATACATTATGTGATGTGTTGTCTCTGTATACTGTATGTATGTGAACCATTGATTGTGTGTTTCTGTCTGTCGGCCCATCCGTCCGTCTGTCTGTCAGTCGGTCTGTCTACCTATATGTCTCGTATCCAGCTTTCTGCTTGTCTGTCTACATATCAATATCTGCATGTCTATATCTACCTTTCGGTCTGTCTACCTGTCTGTCTACTGCTGTTTGTGTCTGTCTCTGTCCCCCTCTTTGATCCGCCTTTATTCAAGTTTGTTTTACCTTTGATAATTGTGATTTGCTTCTGGAACAAGACTAAAATCCAGACGTGGATGAACAACCAGAACTTTCCGCCTGTTTTCAGTTGGTGAACACAAAGAAAAGAATGGTCTCCAATTTAAATTCTGTAGGATGTATATTTGATTGCATCTGGTTTTATCTTATATGGCTCGGTCTCTCTCCGTCTGCAGCTTGCATCGTACAAAGCTCGAACTTCGTAACTCCAGTGACCGTCCCCGGGAATCTCCATAAATAATGCGCTTGTAAACATCTGTGAACCGAACGCACGACTTTCAGAGCGCAAAGTGAATGGCTTGACCATTTCGCCATTTGTCTCAAAAAGGTTGTTTATAACCATGTTTTCCCGTTGTTAATCTAAATAATAATCACAATGTGATTTTGTATTTCAGAAAAAGATTCATTTTTGTGCTTCATTATATCTTGCTTTCATCTAATATGTTCATGTAACTATAGTAGTGCATCTGACCAGATGCCAGGCAATAACTCCTCGCCCAATATGGGACGCAGTTGTTGTTTTTTTTTTAAATATATTTTTAATGCCCCACCCCGGCTGTCGGCCAGGGCCCTAAATATAACCTACGTGTTGAACCGGGTTTCTGGGATTTGTACCTGGGGGATTGTCAACCTAATGGGGGCACTTTGTGTCTTTAGGTGTCGTCATGCTGTTCTGATAAGGTTGAACATCAGTAAGTCAATCAGACAGCGATAGATCGTACAATATTTTGTTTGTGGTCCCATTATTCAGTAGGAATATCGGCGAGCGTATTGACGTCTGTCCTGATGGACCTCTGGCGAGGGTCATGGCTTCTCTCTCTCTCTCTCTCTCTCTCTCTCTCTCTCTCTCTCTCTCTCTCTCTCTCTCTCTCTCTCGCTGTCCCACTTCCCCGCTTCTATCCATAAGCTTTGTGTTTTAATTATGTCCAGCGAATAAATGACCCCTCCCCGCGGCCTGGTTATCTTAATGATATTGACATTTCTCTTTGATCATTCAGTGCCCTCAGACCAGTGTCCGTTGACCTGGTCCGTCCAGGAACTTAAGGGCCCCAGGGACTTCCTAGTGTCCACTGGAGGGTCAGTGGTATTTTTCTCTCCTGGTCAGTTAGATCGGCGTTAATTTGTACGAGCTTTGTGTGTGCGTGCGTGTGCGCGCGAGCGTGTGTTTGCGTGTGTATGGTGTGATTTTTATAAAGACGTGTTCTGTCATTTGCTATTTAGCAACATCGTGTGCCGTGCCAATACACATAGGTTGTCGTGTTTCGCCATATCACACAATAACTGAAATCACGGATCAGGTCAGTGTTCTTGTCTCGCCACAACCGTTTAGATAAGCCGTGCATGTTTTGCTATAGTAGTCAGATTGGCTATTAAAGTAAAAGAACCATTTTCAACGCTTTCAGACGTATTGGGCACATAGGGCTAGACCTATATTTTATAGGCCAGTCGGTACTCGGGAGTAATGCGGTCACTATCTCAACGGCCGCCTTTACTTCCCATGACTGTAACTGGTACCAGTTTAAGGCTAGGTGGATCTGGGCGCCAAAGTCATTAAAATATTTTTTTATTAAATCCGGCTCCCTCAGGATCTGAACCTGGGACCTTTGGATGCGAGGGCCCAGCCGCTACACCACGGTGGCTGCCAAGATTATTTAGACCTGTCTCCACAAGGTCTGGTACCTGTCTCCACAAGGTCTGGTAGCTGTCTCCACAAGGTCTGGTAGCTGTCTCCACAAGGTCTGGTATCTGTCTCCACAAGGTCTGGTACCTGTCTCCACAAGGTCTGGTAGCTGTCTCCACAAGGTCTGGTATCTGTCTCCACAAGGTCTGGTATCTGTCTCCACAAGGTCTGGTACCTGTCTCCACAAGGTCTGGTAGCTGTCTCCACAAGGTCTGGTACCTGTCTCCACAAGGTCAGGTACCTGTCTCCACAAGGTCTGGTAGCTGTCTCCACAAGGTCTGGTACCTGTCTCCACAAGGTCTGGTACCTGTCTCCACAAGGTCTGGTACCTGTCTCCACAAGGTCTGGTAGCTGTCTCCACAAGGTCTGGTACCTGTCTCCACAAGGTCTGGTACCTGTCTCCACAAGGTCTGGTACCTGTCTCCACAAGGTCTTGTAGCTGTCTCCACAAGGTCTGGTACCTGTCTCCACAAGGTCTGGTAGCTGTCTCCACAAGGTCTGGTACCTGTCTCCACAAGGTCTGGTAGCTGTCTCCACAAGGTCTGGTACCTGTCTCCACAAGGTCTGGTACCTGTCTCCACAAGGTCTGGTACCTGTCGTCGTCGTGTTGATCTTGTGGTTTGTCCGGGGCGGGACCGTGCACACCACGCTGGCTTACCAGGCTATCTAGTGTCTGACCAATGAGACAGTGTCTGTATTGTTCTTCTGCGAGAGTAATTAGGTCACATGTCTTAACTTCCGGTTTCTATTAGATTTGCGGTAAATTTTCAACTTCTGTGAGATTTAACTTAAATGTCCAGCTTCTGTGAGATTTGCGGTAAATGTCCAAATTCTGTGAGATTTAACTTAAATGTCCAACTTTTGTGAGATTTGCCCTAAATGTCCAGCTTCTGGGAGATGTGCACCTGCCATCTAATGTATAATTTGGGCAACAGCACCACGACCCTCCAGAGTTGTAACTTCTGCGTGCCCAGACTGTCCCCTTTGATTTATTACCTAACTGTGTGGAACTAAAGAGGGATTCGACAACAGTGAACTTTTGTTTGAGAGTTCATCTGTTGACAAAGTTACCAAAGACGGTAAGCACGAGAAAAGAGAGGTGGAGGTTAGGTTGGCGAAGGCGAGAGTGGGAGGGAGGGCGGGGGGCTGGGGGGGGGGGGAGACGGAACGGAAGAGAGGATAAAATGAGTAGAAGAGCAGCAGGATGGAAAAGCAGTTGGGGTTGAGTAACCGGAAGATCTTTACGTAAGCTCATCTCTGATCAGGTAGTACGGACCATAGAGATGGAGGTTAAGGCAGTGTCCGTGCTGGGCTGTCCTTGCCTCGCCCCTGAAGGTGGAAGACGTCATTCATTTACAACGACTACTGGCCATTGGTCAGCTATGGTAATACATTGTATTGACTGACCGGACCGTATCCTGGTTTTATTGACCGCCCTGTCTCGCACAGTCCACTCATGTTTCCTCTCCCGGGACAAGAACGGACCAATAGTGTCTGACCAGTGGCCGGCTTCTCTCTCTCCATTACTACCTTGGGTTTAGTTTCATGTTTATTTTCTTTTTGTCGAGTCTTCCTTGTCTGATTTCTTGGTCAATTTGCGTCATTCTCATCTCATTTTCTACTCACATACGCACGTACATAATCACAGCACACACATAAACATACACTACACCTCTTAGTCTTCAAACTGGGCTAAAGCGCTACCATAGAAATGGGAGGTAATCATTGGCTAAGACAAGTAACTCTTGCTTAAGTCCAGTAACTGGGTCGGTCTGTGGTACCTCATCGACCGGTCAGATCGATTGTCTGTGTTGGACATGTCTGCGGGGACTGATGGCAACTGGGCACAGACTAGGTCAGTCTGGATATCAGTCTTGTTTCATTATTGAGCAAGGAGGAATAGCGGGTTGGTCTCTCACTCCTGTATCATTATTACACGAGGAATATCGTGTTGGTCTCTCACTCCTGTATTATTATTACAAAATTAGGTTGGCGTGTTGGTCTCTCACTCCTGTATCATTATTACACAAGGAGGGTTAGCATGTAGGTCTTTTACTCCTGTATCATTATTACACAAGGAGGATTGGCGTGTTGGTCTCTCACTCCTGTATCATTATTACACAAGGAGGATTGGCGTGTTGGTCTCTCACTCCTGTATCATTATTACACAAGGAGGATTGGCGTGTTGGTCTCTCACTCCTGTATCATTATTACACAAGGAGGATTGGCGTGTTGGTCTCTCACTCCTGTATCATTATTACACAAGGAGGATTGGCGTGTTGGTCTCTCACTCCTGTATCATTATTACACAAGGAGGATTGGCGTGTTGGTCTCTCACTCCTGTATCATTATTACACAAGGAGGATTGGCGTGTTGGTCTCTCACTCCTGTATCATTATTACACAAGGAGGATTGGCGTGTTGGTCTCTCACTCCTGTATCATTATTACACAAGGAGGATTGGCGTGTTGGTCTCTCACTCCTGTATCATTATTACACAAGGAGGATTGGCGTGTTGGTCTCTCACTCCTGTATCATTATTACACAAGGAGGGTTGGCGTGTTGGTCTCTCACTCCTGTATTATTATTACACAAGGAGGGTTGGCGTGTTGGTCTCTCACTCCTGTATTATTATTACACAAGGAGGGTTGGCGTGTTGGTCTCTCACTCCTGTATTATTATTACACAAGGAGGGTTAGCATGTAGGTCTTTTACTCCTGTATCATTATTACACAAGGAGGAATAGAGTGTTGGTCTCTTACTCCTGTATCATTATTACACAAGGAGGGTTGGCGTGTTGGTCTCTCACTCCTGTATCATTATTACACAGGGAGAAATGGCGTGTTGGTCTCTCACTCCTGTATCATTATTACACAGGGAGAAATGGCGTGTTGGTCTCTCACTCCTGTATCATTATTACACACGGAGGGTTAGCGTGTTGGTCTCTCACTCCTGTATTATTATTACACACGGAGGGTTGGCGTCTTGGTCTCTCACTCCTGTATCATTATTACACAAGGAGGTTGGCGTGTTGGGCTCTCACTCCTGTATTATTATTACACACGGAGGGTTGGCGTGTTGGTCTCTCACTCCTGTATCATTATTACACACGGAGGGTTGGCGAGTTGGTCTCTCGCTCCTGTATCATTATTACACAAGGAGGGTTGGCGTGTTGGTCTCTCACTCCTGTATCATTATTACACAAGGAGGGTTGGCGGGTTAGTCTCTCACTCCTGTATTATTATTACACAAGGAGGGTTGGCGTGTTGGTCTCTCACTCCTGTATCATTATTACACAAGGAGGGTTTGCGTGTTTGTCTCTCACTCCTGTATCATTATTACACAAGGAGGGTTGGCGGGTTAGTCTCTCACTCCTGTATTATTATTACACAAGGAGGGTTGGCGTGTTGGTCTCTCACTCCTGTATCATTATTACACAAGGAGGGTTTGCGTGTTTGTCTCTCACTCCTGTATCATTATTACTAGGGCTGTACCGAATAGAGATTTTCACTATTCGGCCGAATACGAATAACGGGACCAACTATTCGGCCGAATACGAATACAAATAGTGTATTGGGTATAAAATATATCTTTAAAAAAAAATCAAATGTACGCTGAACTTTTTTTTTTTCACATAAAGTAGCACAGAATAGTCATCTGTTTTTAGCATCGGAGCCCTTGAGGTTTACTGCTGCAGATATCATTCGTCTCCATTCATCTCTCTGGCTGGCCTTATCTTCACAATTTGTGACACCAGTTGTTTGCAGGTCTGGCTGGACATTATCTCTCGATCTTCTTTTTTAGTCTGTCTCGTGGTCTACGCCCATTCCTCTCTCAGGTGTATACAGTTTTATTTCTCTGTCTTCTGACATTCTTTCAATATGCCCCAACCATTTTAGTCTGTTAGCTCTCATGATGCCAGTGACCAATGGTGATTTAAACAGATTATGTGTTACGTTGTTGCTTTCCACTCTCCATTCCCCGCTGTTAGCATCTTGTATGGGTCCAAAGATTTGTCGTAAGGATGTTTTCGAAAACCTGTAATAAGGCCTCATCTCTTTTATTTCTGCGTCAAGTTTCAGAGCCATATAAAATGACTGGTCTTATCAACGTTTTAAATATTTTGATCTTGGTGTTGCGAGACAGACACTTTGACTTTAGCAGATGTTGAAGGGCATAGTATACTTTATTTCTAGATTATATTCTAGATTGTGTTTCTTCTCTCAGCACGTTGGAGCAGTTGAAGTTTGCGCCCAATTACTTATATGTTTCGGTTCTTCTGATTTTCATATTATCGACTTCGATGTGGCCGATATTACACAAGGAGGGTTGGCGGGTTGGTCTCTCACGTGTGTTTCATGCCGGTCTATGATTCCAGTTGAATGTATTACACCAGGAGAAGTATCACGCTGGTCTCTCGCGTGTGTTTCAAGCTGGACTGTGATTTCAGAGGCATGTACTACTTACTCTAGGAGAAGTATCACGTCGGTCTCTCACGTGTGTTTCTGGCTGGTCTGTGATTCCAGTTGAATGTATTACACCAGGAGAAGTATCACGTCGGTCTCTCACGTGTGTTTCTTGGACTGGGATTTCAGATGTATGTATTACTCTCGGTAGTGAGTCAGCCAGTCTCTCGGCAGTCAATCAGCCGGTCTCTCGGCAATCAGTCAGCCGGTCTGTGCAGAGAAAGGATACATACAACCCGATGGAGAACCCTAGATGCTACCCTTTGAGTAACTTCCATCTTGTATGGTCATTCTGTATTGTTACCGTCGACTGTTAGTCCGTCTCCATCCAAATGTAACACCGTCTTCCTCTTGCTTCCTCCACCTTTACTTCTCTCCTCAGAGCATTCTTTAACCCAAACGCCTCCTCTTTCCGCATGACGTACACGTCTTGTCTGCTGCATTCAAGGGGTACCAGATACAGTCATTAGGAAGTTAAGGCGGCCGGCGGGATGCTGACCACATCACCCATCGGTCTATAAAAATCTGTGTGTAACCTCGTATACCGTCCTTCTTTCTTGAATCTTGAATCCGGGATTGTATTCTTCTTCTGTGTTTGTTCTCTTCTACTGCCATACAATTCTGTGTGTTTGTCTATTTGACCATATTTCTCTTTTTCTTATTTTTCTTCGCGTTCATCGGCTTTAAACTCTGGCGCAAAGTTTTGTTTGTTCGTCAACTTCTGGACTCTAGTCCTATTCCAGAAACAGTGTGGCGTGCATATCTGTTTCACAGGTCAGACTCATTTGCATGAAGACTTTTGGTTCCTTGCCTCCCAGGCAGATGTACTCTGACTTCGAAGGAAGATCCCCTTTAGTATTTTACGACATGCAGGAAGTGTGTCTGTTTTTGTTTTCCCAACGGTGGGACCCCGGAACCCACACGGGGAAGCATATATCTAAAGCTTCTATTTTGTCTTCATATTTTCTGTTCGCCAACCATGTTCCTGTCTACACAGATATAAGAGTTAGTTGTGCACTCCTTACAGGACCTTGCAGAACCAACCCCAGCATTCCTTGACTACTTGTGGTTTCACTAGGCAAAATTACGTTCATTAGTTTGCTATTGCCTTGTAAACGGTCGTCTGTCGATATCACTGTCGAAACCAGTGCAAGGCGGTCTGCTGTCAAATCGTCCGCAGCTGTGGTTGAACATTGCCCCCCCCCCCAGAATTACGAATTGCGTTCGCAACGCCTAAGCCCCAGACGCTGATTAAACCCTCCTTGAAACAAGGAGCCGCAGTAGCTCAGTGGTCAGGCCGGGGTCTGCTAGTCCCAAGATCTAAAAGCCCTAGGGTTCGATCACCGTCAAGGCAGATTTTAATGATTTACCTGAGCTGGCAGGTCGACCCAGCCTAAAGTGGAGATAAGAAAATATCATGGAACGTAAAGGCAACCGGCGTGATGTTGACCGCATTGTCCATCGACTGCCGATTGGACTGTAAAATCTAGATCAAGCACTTTGTGCCCAGTGACGTGGGAAAGTGTCACTAGTAGATTGGTAACGGATCGTTTTATGAAATCATCCACGCTTCTATGCCCAGGTACTGCGACCTGACACCAGGGTTAATGGGAAATAATTCCTTCTGGCCGGGGGCAGGCCTGCTAATTGGACTTTTTTGAAAAACCCAGCTAAGATGACCAAAAAACTCAAGCAATACTCAATCGAAAAAAAAAACTAAAAAAAAAAAAAACAGATTGTTAAAAACTACAAATTTTATAGTTACGAAACGAAACCTTTACCCACTTTTATATAAGGTTAAATTAAAAAAAAAAACCCCAGATTTCAAAATTTGGACCCAAGGCGTCGAATAAAAACCCAGATCTGGGGGTAAAAACCAATCATTGACAGCCCTGGTCGGGAGGTTTTTTTTCTTTCTTCTTGTGTTATCTTTCTGATTGACTCCGACAGACAAGTTCTTGTGATAAGGTGGTCGGGAGTCAGACCTGAGGCAGTATCAGGTGTTTGAACAGGGCTCAGATATCGGCGATCCTAAAGGCTGTCTTTACCTACATCTGGAAACTCGCATTGTCAGAACAGTTACCATGGGAGCTAAAAGGTTGCCCAGCCGGTGTCAGTCTGTGATTGATAATTGCCCCAGAAGGTTCAAGCCTGCCGAGAACACACGTTAAACCTGTTTGGTGTTTTGAAGACCCGTGCAGGACAGTCGTGGGCGTGTCTTCCCCATCTTCGCTAGCTCTCCCATTTCCAGAGAAAGCCGTTAGCTTTGTAACAGTGAATGGATCCGTCTGTAACTTTACACTAAAAACCATTCATTTATGCTATATTCTCCTTGTCTGTTTCCTGTATATGTTTTGCAGAACTCCGATTAAAATTAATCTATACTAAATACCGGCTCTTGTTTGTTCGTCATAAGCAGACACGCCGGAAACATGTAATAAACAGAAATAAACAACATGTAATACACAGAAATAAACAGCATGTAATACACGGAAATAAACACCATGTAATACACAGAAATAAACACCATGTAATACACAGAAATAAATAACATGTAATACACAGAAATAAATAGCATGTAATACACAGAAATAAACAACATGTAATACACAGAAATAAACAGCATGTAATACACAGAAATGAACAACATGTAATACACAGAAATAAACATCATGTAATACACGGAAATAAACAGCATGTAATACACAGAAATAAACAACATGTAATACACAGAAATAAACAACATGTAATACACAGAAATAAACACCATGTAATACACAGAAATAAACAGCATGTAATTCACAGAAATAAACAGCATGTAATACACAGAAATAAACAACATGTAATACACATAAATAAACAGCATGTAATACACAGAAATAAACAACATGTAATACACAGAAATAAACACCATGTAATACATAGAAATAAACAGCATGTAATTCACAGAAATAAACAGCTCGTAATACGCAGAAATAAACAGCATGTAACACACAGAAATAAACACCATGTAATACACAGAAATAAACAGCATGTAATACACAGAAATAAACAACTCGTAATACACAGAAATAAAGAGCATGTAATTTACAGAATTAAACAGCTCGTAATACACAGAAATAAACAGCATGTTATTCACAGAAATAAACAGCATGTAATACTCATAAATAAAGAGCATGTAATTTACAGAATTAAACAGCTCGTAATACACAGAAATAAACAGCATGTAATTCACAGAAATAAACAGCTCGTAATACTCATAAATAAAGAGCATGTAATTCATAGAAATAAACAGCTCGTAATACAAAGAAATAAACAGCTCGTAATACACAGAAATAAATAGCTCGTAATACACAGAAATAAACAGCATGTAATACACGGAAATAAACAGCATATAATACACAGAAAAACAGCATGCAATACACAGAAATATACAGCATGTAATACACAGAAATAAACAACATGTAATACACAGAAATAAACAGCATGTAATACACAGAAATAAACAGCATGTAATACACAGAAATAAACAGCTCGTAATACACAGAAATAAACAGCATGTAATACACAGAAATAATCAGCATGTAATACACAGAAATGATCAGCATGTAATACACAGAAATAAACACCACGTAGTACACAGAAATAAACAGCATGTAATACGTATATGTAATTGTCCACTGATTTCAAACGACAGTGTCAATAATTGACAAGAGCAATAACTGGTGTAGCTGGGGTGTAGCCAAAGTTTTATCCCCTGCTTAAATATGCCTTCCGGCCACATGTCTACAAAGGTTTCTTTTTTTTTTTTTTCTCCACTCTTTTCTCGAATCCTTTCTCTCCTTGCTTTTAGCCAGCAACCCCCTCCCTCCTGCCGAAGACTCAGCCAACTCAGCCCAGGTTCCGTTCCCCAGTCTGTGTACATAAGTCCATTTAACGTTCCCACAGGGCAGACCTCGACCTTACGTGGCTTCCCCAGCTCAGGTCACTTTAGGCCAAGCGAAACTCTCGCCATGCTCCAGTCCTGTCTCGCCCCTCCCTCGATAGGCACTCCAGGAGAGAACCAGGCACCCAAACGGCTCCCGAGATTGACCTTGATGATCCGATTCTACAGCGAAACTGGGTCAGCCCCGGGATCCGGTCTGCACATGTGGCCGGTAAAAGTTGCGGGACGGAATAACAATCTTCTCCCCCCTTTCTGAATCCGTTCCTGGTCCATTCCGACTTGTCTGTAAGCATTTAATTACCTGGTTCGAACCCAAACACACGAGGCCTAGATTTACAAAGACTAGATCGTATTTCTGAAGACGTTGGGAGTAAAAATAGCGTTACTGGAAGAGTTGACAAGGACCAGTTAAATGTTTTGGCAACTTAAAAAAGGAAATATTCTTTTAAAAACCAAACTGGAGGGGACATTTAAAGACAACCGAGCAAGAATAGACAGGTGAATGGAAAACATCAAGGGAAGGGAGAGGTTGAGAGATTACGTCAAGGGAAGGGAGAGGTTGAGCAATAACATCAAGGAAAGGGAGAGGTTGAGCAATAACATCAAGGGAAGGAAGAGGTAGAGCGATAACGTCAAGGGAAGGGAGAGGTAGAGGCATAACATCGAGGGATGGGAGAGGTAGAGAAATAACGTCAAGGAAAGGGAGATGTAGAGAGCGATAACGTCAATGAAAGGGAGATGTAGAAGGATAACGTGAAGCGAAGTTAGAGGTAGAGCGATAACGTCAAGGGAAGGGAGAAGTAGAGAGATAACATCAAGGGAAGAGAGAGGTAAAGAGATAACGATAGCGGAAGGGAGAGGTAGTGGGATAACGTCAAGGGAAGGGAGAGGTAGAGCGATAACGTCAAGGAAAGGGAAATGTAGAGCGATAACGTCAAGGGAAGGGAGAGGTAGAGCAGTAACGTTAAGGAATGGGAGAGGTAGAGAAATAACATCAAAGAAGAGGTAGAGGAATAACATAAATGGAAGTAAGAGGGACAACGTCAATGGAAGGAAGAGGGATAACGTCAAGGAAATGGAGAGGCAGAGGAATAACACGAAGAGAAAGGAGAACTGAAGGCTGAGAGAATGTACAGCCAACACGATCAACTCAGAGTTACAGATCTATTCTAGCCGTTGAGGTGTCGAGTGTAATATCAGGTTTTGCTTCTTGTTCTCCCGGCTGCCTCGACCAGAGACACAACGTGCTGGTGTAGAGTTTATGTTATCTTTCTATCTGATTGATGGTCTACCTCGAGCTCCACCACGTCCGTGTCCTCTTTCAGGGTAAGCCGTGTGAGAGTATGGTGTCACAAGGCATTCTTGAATGAATGAATGAATTTCTACCCCACCAGGCGATCACACAAGCGATAAATACCCGATGACACAAAGTGCCACCATGTGGATGAGGATCGCCGTGGAGAGGTCCCAGAAACCGCGTTCAGACAATTGGCCATATTTATGGCCTGCCTATATTGCGGCCCCTGGCAAAAGCCAGAGTGGGGCTTCAAATAACAAAAAATTACGTCCTAAAAAGGACTATAGTAGTAGTATAGGGTTAGGGTTTCTTAGAGGTCAGACTATTTTATTTGCTGTCTTTGTGTTGATTTAAATGGGTTCTCTGCCGCCACTTCTCTCATGACCTCGTTTATTATTTTGTCTCTTGCTGTGTTGAAATGCCCCAGCGAGAAGCCAATGACAGCATTGAGTATCTGAGCTGAAAACGCCATTAATCTGATTGTCTAGTTTCGAACTATTTACTGTGTCTTAGCTGAAGACATGCGTCTGATTGTCGTTTCTAATTATTACATGTGTCTTTGCTGAAGACATAAGTTGGATTGTCCAGTTTCTGACAGTTGAATTTGCCACGGTGGCGTATTAGTTACTGCCCCAGACTTTCAGAATATTGGTCCGGTGCAGTCCTCGCTAGAGGTTGTTGTTGTTGTTGTTGCTGCTGTTGTTGTTGTTGTTGTTGTTGTTGATCCAGCGGCGCATGAGCTTTCGCCCTTTGGCCCAATGCCATGTAGGGAAATTTACATGTTTTCACAAGCTGTTCTTTTCCTCCTTACAAGGTGCTCCACCTGTGTGGTCTCGCTAGAGATAAGTATTTTCCACTGTTACGTCTCTGAGGCCCCGTTTTTGTCTACAGGAATGGACACACGTATGTAGTAGGTAGTCAGGGAACAGAAGCAAATACTGCTGGGAAGGGGGGGGGTGGAGCATTAGACCCTACAGATGTCCTGGAAACTGCATACGATACTTCCGGGTCGCCATTACTTCCTGGTCAATTTTCATAAAATTATGAACATTCTCTTTCTCTTCATATATCTCTCTCGCTCTCCCTATCACATTGTGTGTGTATGTATTCTCACGCTGTCTCTCTCTCTATATATAAATAAATGTATATATATCTGTCCCTGTATATGTATCTCTGACTCTCTTTGTCTGCGTCTGTGCCTCTCTCTCTCTGCCCCCCCTCTCTCTCTCTCTCTCTGTGTGCCCGGGATGCTTTACCAATATTTTCCCAGCGTGACGACACAGGACAGTCCAATATTTTCAAGGGTGGTAAGTGCGGGTTTCCTGACTTTCTGATGCTTTTAACTACCCCAAAACCCCTAGAACTGGACCTAACCCCAACCCACCTATGTCCCACAGGGAATGCAGCCTAGGTCCCACGACTGCATGCAGCCTAGGTCCCACTCCCTAAAATATTCGACTTTCTGTCTGGGGTAAGATATTTGGATAGAATTGTGCCTGGGTGTTACCCATTCTCCTACTTCTCTAAACTATCCGCAGGTTAAATCATTTCCCAAACACGCATGGGCCCCTGAACTTCCGAGCCGACAGCTCTGAGTGCTCTGACTGACTGAGGCGAGGGAGGAATAAAAGAAAAACCATTGCCTACCACTGGTCCTACCTTCCCCCAGGTATCCCACCATTCCGTCCCCCAGCTTGTAAATGACTCAGGCTAACATAGAGAGACACAAAGAAGGAAGTAGACGTCTACATGCCCGCTTTCTTCTATCACGTCTGCTGCCCCCGGTACAGTTCCCCTCACCGACTCTCTGGTAGTCTTGCAATCTGACCTAACAGTTTCACCGTTTGGCAGTAAGCGCGCCCACCATTTTAAACGCCCCCCCCCCCCTCCCCTAACCGATCTGGAGAACGCATTAAAACTTTGAGATGTTAAAACCACTGTTCCATTCTTCCTTCCCGTATCGATTTCCCAGTCCCCATTTGAAAAGGGGCAGGATGGAGAGGGAGGGGAGGGGAGAAGAGGATTGCCCCATTGTGCACTAACAGGATAAATAAAAGATGACTAATTGAAAGTTTAGTGAATCGGATGTGTTCAACCGAAAGGTGCCTGTATCGCAGCCTAGCTGTGAACCGTATCCTAAGGTGCCAGCCACATTTTTATGGGCGAACGCAGAAACAGGTGAAAGAAGAAATGTCCTTCAAGCAGTACCTTTTTGAGTATTTCTGTCCCCCATATAAGTTCTGGGACTCCATTTGTGGCGGGAGGGGGGGGGGGGGGGGGGGGGGTAAATGGACCCACTACCCCCAAAAAGTTGTAACAATTGATTAGCTGGGCGTGTTTCCTTCGAAGTCGACGTGCATCTGTATGAAAGCTGAGAAACCAACAGTCTGCATACATATAAGCCAGATCAGACCAATATATGTGCATAACAAAACCGTTAGGTTCCAGAATAAGTCCAGAAGTGGACGAACAGTCAGAAGTTTGTACAGCTGGCGAATGCTGTGTATGTATGTAAGTTGTACCCCACCAGGAGGACATCACACAAGCGATAAACACCCGGTGACACAAAGTGCCACCATGCGGATTAGGATCACCCGTGGAGAGGTCCCAGAAACCCCCTTCAGCCGCCATTGCCACAATTATGGTCCATCTATATTCAGGGCCCCCGGCAAAAGCCAAGGTGGGGCTTCAACAAATCAAAAATTGCACCCCACAAGAGGGCAGCAGTAATAGCATTTCGAATGCTAAGAAATGTTATGGTGATAGTAGAAACGACCAGGGTCATGTTTTTGGTAACTCAATCGTTTTACCCCCTAAAAAAAATTTTCTTTAAAAAAAAAAAACAACCGCCCTGGTCATATGCCAGTCTTATGTATGCCCAATAGGTCAGTGACCTAGTTTCTTCCAAGAGCGACCTTTATGCCCCTCCCCATGAATGGTTAAGTACGAGTTGGATATCTATAACCCCTGGAGCTGTTACTGCTGCCGTGATTTACTGCCCTTTGGTGTTGCGGTTACGAATTATCTCCCCTGCCGAGCCAAGAAATGAGATTTTCTCTCAGTTGTTTCCATTCCCCATCTCTGGTCAGCGTTCCTCAGCTGCTACCAACAAATGCTCCTGCCCGCTGGGTTTCTCAACCGACTTTTGTCGAACGTGTTATGCCCAGAGAGTAGCGCTTTGAAGATTTCGGCAGCATAGGGCTATCTGGTGTTGGGCTCCTGATACTTTCTCAGAGATTTATTGACGTTGGTGTCATAAATGTTCTGCCAGGACCGTTTCCCGGTATCTAGCACTCTTGTTTCTAGCCAGTCCACCGTTTAATTGTGGGGCTTCCTTGTGGGGTCGCACGAGCGGTTCCCGCCAATTGTGGGCTGTGATGAGATGAGTTTTCTTCTTCTCCACCTCCTCCTCCTCCTCCTCCTCCTCCACTACGACCACCACCATCATTGCTACTGCTGCTGCTATTGCTGCTGCTACTACTACTACTACTACTACTACTACTACTACTACTACTACTACTACTACTACTCCTACTACTCCTATTACTACTACTACTACTCCTACTACTACTACTACTACTGCTGCTGCTGCTGCTACTACTGCTACGACTACGACGACGACGAGAACAAGAGAAACGCTGATAGAAGAAATAAAGATAATAAAAGAGTAACGGCGTGCTCAACATCTTCATGGATTTGATCCAGGCAGGAGTGGGTCGGGTAGGAAACAGAAACAACGCCAACCCTATTCTGTCACTGTACATCCATTTTTGTGTTCCTTACTCGCATGGCTGGAATAAACAAACGTCTTTTCGTGCAAAAAGTAAATCGAGAAAATGGGAAATAATCTGAAAGCTTCATAACCCAGAAATGAATATTCTTCTCTTATAACATGATTGGTCTGAACTATTTGGCGCACCTTCTGAACTTTTCGGCGAGCCGTGGTTGTAGTATTCTGGTCTGTACTCTATGAGTCCAGTGCTCTACACCTGTACACTGGAAGGTGCGGAAAACAGTTCTTTACACGATTCTTTAGTGAGTACATCACTTACAGAAAGGCTGCGTTTGGGCCCAGGGTGGCAATACGTCCTCTATCAGATGTAGATTTCAGATTTGAAACTATGCTTGCTGATCTTGGCTTTAACTAACTACATGTAAATCTGTGTTTATTTCAGAACCGTCAAGGTTTGTCTGCGAGACGTGCCGCAGCACGTATACCTCAGCCTGGGCTCTGCTGCAACACGCCCAGAAGGAGCACGGGATGAAGATCTACACAAGCCCCAGCTCTACCGGCAGCCACTACCAGCAGTCGTCCCCGGCGTCCACGCCCTTAACCAGCGGCATGTCTCCCATAGATTTGATTGTGGCCTCGTCGTCACCTCGGTCAGGTCTCGATCACAGATCCATGTCGTCTGGCAGTAATGGCTCATCCTCGCCCTACCCTGTACACGCCCCGAATCCTTTCACATCGCCTTTCAGATTGCCCTTGGACTCCCGCTTGTCCCACCCCACTTCTCTGAGTCCGTTCTCTCGTCCTCCCAACTTCGATTTTGATCTTATCAGCGATTACCGATTACGTCCGCAGCTGATCGGCCGAGGAGGTTCGGGTCTCGAACATTCTTCCTTCACATTAGACCGTGCACGGGCACACATTTCACCAGTGCTGGACTCCCAGTATGACTTCTACTCCATGCGTCTCAAGCAGTTGGCCAGCTCTCCAGTGGTACCTCAGTCGAAATCACAGTTCTCTGCCTCAAGTCAGCCGCAGCCACCCAATGTTGCCGTGACCCCATCCTCCTCCAAGGCCGAAAGCCCTCCTGCCGAAGCCTCGCTGACCTTGTCTTCAAGAAGAAGCAGTTTGGCTTCGGCTTTGATTTTACCCCCAAAGCAGAAAGCATGTGAATTTTGTGGGAAATCGTTCCGGTTTCTGAGTAATCTGGTGGTCCACAGGCGCTCACACACCGGGGAGAAGCCTTACAAGTGTCCCCATTGTCCCCATGCTTGCACTCAGCAGAGTAAACTCAAGAGGCACATGAAGACCCATGCGAACAAAGTTAAAGAAGAGGAGGAGGAAGAAATATCTAATGCTATGCCTAACCATAAAGATGGAGAAGTTAATGATGTTGATGATGATGACGACGATGATGAAGACGATGATGATGAGGATGAAGAAGAGGAGGAGGAAGAAGAAGAAGAGGAGGAGGGCGATGATGAAGGTGATATAGTGGAAGATGATTTCAACGACGAGGAGGTGATTGAAAAGCACGAAGAACTGCAGAAAACTCGCGAGCGTTCTCGCGAGCCGGGAGAAATCAGCCCCGAAGCCAAGAAGATCAAATTAGAACTGAACATCGACGAGAGAGATGAGGAATATAGCTTGCCAAGTGACCTGAGGTTCAAAGCCAAGCCTTCGGAGAGTTTACTCAGCGAGGTCATGAAACGGACTGGTTTGAACGACATCCAGACTTACAGCGAAGCCTACAAAGCAGCTTTAGCTGAAAGTCAGAAGGAGAGTGGTCACAGCGGAGATAGAGACACAACAGATGGTACTAGAGTTGTCGAAACTGATAGTCCAGAGAGAGCACGTTCAAAGGCATTTGGAGTCAAACGGGAACTCGGCTCTGACAAGGACTCTGCTAAAGAAAGTCAAAGGCGACGTGTATTGTCAGGTCACCGTAGCAAATCAGTAAAAGAAGAAATGTCTTCTTCAGTTTGGCCGTCAACAATAGAGGCTGCCTCTGCCAATAACATCGATCCTGCAGCAGCGTCGGCTTACCCCCGTATCCTTCCGTCCTGGCTCACGGCTGACAGCCCCATTAGACTATTCTTCCCCAGCTACCCCCCTCGCTTCTCCAGCGCCCACGATCTCAACACCGAGAACCACAACGGCGTCAACCTCAGCCCCACTGTGCCCACAACCAGTGCCTTAAAAGCAGAGAGTCAGGGAACTTCTCTGCTGAAACCTAGATTGACCAGTCCGCCAGCATACCCGTCACACTTCCTGGGATCATCGAGCACCAGTAGTAGCCCAACAAGCAACCTTTTACTGTCCATCAACGGCGGCAGCGCAGCAGCCACGCCGAGGAAGGAGCATAGGAGAAATGACACATGCGAATACTGCGGGAAGGTGTTTAAAAACTGCAGCAATTTAACGGTACACCGACGGTCACACACTGGCGAGAAACCCTACAAGTGCAACCTCTGCAGCTACGCGTGTGCTCAATCCAGCAAGTTAACCAGACACATGAAGACCCACGGACGGTTCGGCAAGGATGTCTATCCCTGCAAGTTCTGCAACATGCCTTTCTCCGTGCCCAGCACACTTGAAAAACACATGCGCAAGTGCGTGGAGAACCGAACTGGGAGACTCCTTGTGGCAGATCATGGAGACATGAGCTCAGAATCCAACGGTGAAACTAATCCTCACAGCGAAACCAATCCGCTAGACGAAACCAGCCCGACAACATAACTGGCTATCAGGGATAATCCAATGCATCTTATACGTATGTTCATGTGTTGTCCTTTTCTGCAGGCTGTCTAAACAGACAGAACCTGTCTTGCCATAGGGGAAGACCAACACTAACTGTTTACGAACAGTAACTTCAGGTTGTTATTTGCCACTCCAGAAATGTTCTGCCATTGTTGTGATGCACACTCATTTTAGACATAATATCACACATGTTATATGTTGATACTATACGTTTGTATGTCTTTGTTATTGAAATAAGCATAATTATGTTGTTTGTAGCCGACTGATGCATGATTCGGGCCAAAAACTACACGGACAGTGTACCGTTACTTGGACCATTGACCATTTGTTGTGGTCAACACACGGCATAGTCTTCTGTACAAATTTAGCGTGCATTGAAAAACCATAATTGCCGCCAGAAATATGATTGGTTGATATAAATAGACAGTGCCATTGATTTTGTGTCCTTGTGTTTCATTGGCCACGGAAATGATGCGGCCAGAGCCTATCAGTTTTATTGAATGACTGTTTTCCATACATCATCGTCATCATCATCATGTTCCTCATCATCATGTTGTTTGGTTGGATTTGTATAGGTTGGATTTGTATAATTCTAGAGGAGTCTTGCTCTCATGTATTGTATCCCCCTCTCCCACTACTATCATGTGCCATTTTGAGCATCCTAACTGGCACACGTCTGCAAATTGTTACATAAACCAGGCATGATCGCTTGGACCTGATTGGTTAACGAAACTAAAATAATAAAAATAATAATGATGACTAAATCAGTAATGATAAGTTTCAATAGGAGTGCAAAACAACCATCTACTGCTGAATATGTCTGAAGTTCAGACTCAAAGTAAAAAACCAAATATCCGGCATGCTACCAGAAAACAATGAGACACACCTGGTATTTAATCAATACTGGACCCGTAGGATCCCATTTATAGTGATTGGTGGCTTGTTCTGTTGTGTCTCATGAATTCTTTATATTATCTGCTTTTTTTTTTTTTAGACAACCAACAAATCTCACGATGTTTGTTGTGTGAGGTCGTTAAGGGACAAAATGTTTTCAGCAAGATTCAGAGTAACTACTGCGAAGTACAAAGTAATCATATGCCATTTGCTTGTAAAATTTGATAGTGTCATTCATTTGCCTGTTTTGCTGTACTTCCAGTTGAATAGCAGCTGTAGTTGTGGTATCATCCTTGATTATGTGTGCCATTTATTGTTTGTTTGTTTGTTATTTGATAGACCTGACAATTATCAGGTATTTTGCCAGCTTTTGTATAAACCATTTATTTTGTTGAGTTTTTAGTCGCTTCAGACTGGCTTTTCCCTGATGACCAACTGAAGTTTTGGTTCACTGCTGTGATTTGTTTTTGGTCCCATTTGATTTCTTCGCCAATACTACTCTTTCTTTTTACATTTTGAATAGTCTGTTGTGTCTCTTGTCAACTAGTTGCTTCCCTTCGTTATTCCATTTCTGTTTGTTTATTAAGATCTTGCTTGCATTCTCTTTGTTTAGTTATTTTTTTTTATTATTATTGATACATTTAAAACATTTGATTTTGTTTTTAAACTTTTTTGATTTTATATTTCTTCGCCATAAACGTAAATACCACTGTATGTCAGTTATATTTCGTTTCACAAAATTTGCTTGTCCGTTTTTTAAAGTTTCTTCATTGACCGCTTAAGAAATTTTAGTCGAAAACTTTATTATGTTTTAACACATTTTTAAAAATCTTCCTTAAACTGTTATTTTTATGGCTCAAGTTTGGGCTGTGTCTTTCTCGCTGTGTCAGTTTCACTTACCGCCACTCAATGTTAGCCCCACTTCTTTACCTCCCAGTGTCTTTTCTGTTCTTTATCTAGTCTTCTACAGTGCCATGTTTCGTTGCCTTTTTTTTCTTCTCTGAAAAACTTGGAATATAGACGCTGTCTTAGAGGTTTCAGTGTTTGTATATTGGTTACTGAGACGTCTGAGTATATTAGCACGGGTTGCATGTGCTGCCATCTAGTTTGTTATCACTTTGTATAATTTTTATATGTTTCAAAATACTGAACATCTTCTTCAGACATGCATCTGCATTGCAGTAAACAAGTCCTAGGTCTGGTCACGTGGCATTCCCGTGATGACCACACTGTAACAATCAGTGGAGGGCAAGCGTTGCTTCCATAGAGGCCTTGTGACCTTGTCATCTGACCATCATTGGCAGGGAGAACAGGGAGGGGGGGGGTGTTATAGCTGTTCGTGCATGGCCTTGACAAACGCACGTGTCAGTAAAAGAGAAGTGACCCCAGAAATATGCAGAACTTGTTCCTCCACCTGTTCTGTCTTCTAAAAAAGCTGGCTCGCACGCAGTGTTTTTGTGTACAGTTACACATCTGCGCTTTTCATAATAATGCGTCGCTTTCAGCACAGATCTAATCAGTCACCTTTTTACTTCATGCTTGCCCTACCACCCCCACCACCAAGGGCACGGAACCCACACATGGGGACAAGATTGGTGAAAACGTAAGAAAGGAAATGTGGGAAGAGGAAATCCTCTACCTGGTGTGATTCCTAACGCCATTGAAAGAAAAGGGCAGCTTTTTTAAGCATTTCCACCCTCTCCCCAACCCCCACTTGTCCTTTCCTTTCTTCAGCCATCTGGTCCTGCGCCTAATCCACTGCGGTGGGCCATAAACTGAGATGTCATCTCAAGGAACTTGTCTTATCCAAGCCACCGACACCTGGTCTATAGTTCAAGGTAAACCCAGCGCACATACACATATTCTAGGTCGCTACATATAAGTTAGGGTGGCCATTTCTTGTCCCCTGTAGTCTTTGCTGGAATGTTCCACTTTTTTCTGGTACCCATTCTGAAAAGGCTGGGTCCACCCTAAAGCCATAGCAATTAATCCCGTCTCCACCTGAGGATCGAACTCCTCATCGCTACATTGGAAGACAAACGTATACCATTTAAAGTTAGTTCCGTATCCTCTGCAGAACGCTATACAACCAGCGCCAGAATTGTTTGGCTGTGTGTGATTTCACCGGGTAATCCTACATGTATTAGTTTGCCATTGCTCTCAAGGTTCGGCTCTCGAGGCAATTGTCGAAATTAATGCAAAGTTGGGCTTTGCCCAATCGCCATCAGCTGGAATTGGATAGAGTGTTTCAAAATTGCGAAGCGTATGGGTCACACAGCTTTGTATATACGTTGGAGGAAAAAATGTTTTCAAGAAGATTCTATCGGTTTGTGTACAGTAGCAGTTGACTATATGAGTGTGTACATACATTGTGTACATTTGTTTCCCTAAGCGTTTATTGTGTGTACGCGTCTCTCCAACAGGCAGCTACACGCAGTGCTCCCCCTTGTGTGATTACGTCCCCCGATTCACGTCTTGTAAATAGGCTTCCCCCTTGTTGGCGCTGGAACAACACGTTGTGAAAAGCCGAATTATTTTTCTATCATTGCTTGCTTGTACAAGTCATTTATCGGTTTTCTGCAGTGAGTTTTGTTGTGTTGACTTTTTTTTTTTTTTTTGATGGGCAATATCAGAAACGTGTTACTTTATTTGTGATTTTGGCATAATAGTAAATCTTTTACGGCATGCACGAGAAGTGGCTGGCGAGCCCAAATACAAATTCTTATTCATATTTTTATGCAATAATATTTTGGTAAAATTTGGGAGTAGTTGTTTTATCCGTTGACTTTATAATGTTCACGTGTAAATGTAAGATAATAGTTGCTTTTCCTTATTTACATGTTAACGTTGGAAGGTGACGGGATGGTTGTTTTTTTCTGTCAGTGTTGTTGTACCTGTCAATGTTGTTGTAACTGTCAATGTTGTTGTACCTGTTCTTGCTGTTGTACCTGTCAACATCGTTCTCCCTGTCAATGTTGTTTTACCTGTGAATGTTGTTGTCGCTGTAAACGTTGATGTACCTGTAAACGTTGTACATGTCAGTGCTGTTATAATAGTGTTAAAAGAATGTAAAGAAATACGATGGCGTTCAGAAAGTAAGGCCCCTGAATTTGTTCTCTAATGTAATATTGAATAAGAAACAGGAGAAAATTTACACTTAGAATTTGAAATGCCAGTTTTGTTGGTGCGAAATTGCATCCCATCCGAAATAAAAACATCTGCAGTAATCCGTTTAACTAGAGAGTGGATATAATGTGCATTACAAATAGTGAACTACCGTAAAATTTCTAGTTGCAGAACAAGAAACTTGGGTCAACATTTTCAACATGTGCATGCTGTGTATGGAAGTTGTGCAGGCGATAGGAGCATCGTTAGTCGCTGGGTTCAGATAGTTCTAGTTTCAGAAGGCTGAAAGATGCGTCAGGGGATGTAATTCGTAAAGAAATGAGTAGGAAAAACAGGAAACACCACATACCATACAGGAAAGCGCACATGCCTGGCTTCAGGTCATAGTAGTGGACTGTTATAGTAAAGAATATTATTGCACCTACAGGTCATTATGGTTTGTATTGTGAGTGGATGTTGTACATTTTCCAGAAATAGTTTGCTAGAAAAAAAAAAATGTGGGGGGCGTTACTTTCTGAGTGTCCCTAGCAGTTTTCCTTTTGTTTAAAAAAACTGTTAACGTTGGAAAAGAGAAAATTGCTGTTTCTGTTGATTGTGGTATAATGTTAACTTTAACGTTACTATTATATACAGTTTTCCCAATGCAATGTATTAACAGTGTGGCGTGGACTGTCTGTGGTCAAGCCTGTACACATATATGTTGGATTTTTGTTAACATTTTATTTGCTTTTGTTTTTTATTACTCTTAGAAAACTATATATTTTAACCAGATGATGTTTTTAACATGTTAACAAATAGTACCTGGGTGCCATATTTAAAAATTGATTGACTTTTAAATAGATTTAACTTGCAGTTGTTTTGATTGCCATTATGAAGGGTTTCATACTAATAATTACTCATATTTTTATTTTTCAAAAATACTAATACTTTGGTTTCAATGTTTGAAGCTTGATGATTGAATATTGATTTGAAGTTGTCCTTCCGTGAAATGTTTATTGTTTTAATTAATTTTTATGCAGGTTCGAGAAATCAGAACTAGAAAAGAGGGGAGAGAACTGGCAATAGAACATTTACAACACATAAATTGATCAGTGTCTACAGGACACAGTCAGAACTATGTATTTTCAACTCTGTTTGTTTCTTCTATTGTGTGGATGAGTTTCTGAGTACAGTCTAGTTATTGTAACCAGCTCCTCGTGTGGGTTCTGGGGTCCCATGATGGGGGAAGGGGGGGGGGGGGACGTGCATAGACCCAGCACATATGTCGTAGAAGTAGACTAATTGGGGACTTCCTTCGAAGTTACCATGCATCTGCCCGCGCAGCAAGGAACGGCTAAAAGGACCGAAATAAGCCAGTCAAACAGATGTACACGTAAATTCTCGGGCCCTGACACAAAACCACAGTCCAAAAGGACGAACAACCAGAACTTTCCGCCGGAGCTTACATCCAGTGAACGACCAAAACCAGTCGCCACGCAGTCGTCTCTTCAACAGTCACCAGTGTATGTCACAGTGTCCTGACGTCTGCCTCATTTCTCAGACACTTGTTTAGACGGCAGTTCTTGATGCAAACATTGGAATCGACTTCTAGATCCTAGTCGGTCCTAACTATTGGTCTTGTCAATCTTTATTTTAGAGATATATTGTTGTTATTATAAGATTGAAATATGACCAAACTGATCACATCTAATTTCCACCCCCCCCCCTCCCCCTCACACGTTTCCCCCTACCCTTTGTGTTTCCCTTCCCTCAAATTGCTACCTGGGAAACTTCCACCCAGTGACTCGATGAGCCACTGTTGGGATGGAATTCAGCAGAAGCGACTTCCAGGAATCCTGTTGAGCTGTATAACAGTTATATATATCCCCCCCCACCCCTTTTACGGCTACGAAACAACTAGCAGCGCATGGTGGGTGGGCTGGCTCATAGCCAGATCACCCTTCTCCCCCCCCCTTTTCCCCGATAGACAAGTCCAGCTACTTCCTTCTGTAGCAAAATTTGAGAAACATTTGTTTAAAGCTAAGGAATGACACCATCGTAGCATGGCAGCCTGTGTTGTGTATAGCATTGCCTGATTCAGATTATATTATCTTTGATTTGTTATGTGTTTGTTTGAACAAAATGCATACTGAGTTGCTTTCACAACTGAGTTGTAACGTGTTTTCTCTGAGTGATTTTGCCCACTAATAGAACCAGGCCATATTGTACTGATCCTTGTTTTAAAGTTTCCTCTCGTGTAGTTTCTTGTATGGGAATCTTAACCAGCGGCAAATGGAATCTGTATACAAGTAAGAGGGAATCAGCGTTCCATGAAAGGACGGACATACACCTTAGAAGTTACCACACATACACACAAGAAAGAAAGCTAGACTTACGCAGGATAGCTGTGCGTTTATGGCCGTCTGCATTTAAAAAAATGACTGTTGGGTTGCTTTATTTAGTAGACCAGTTCCTCATACTCTCAGGGAGGGGGGGGGGGGGGGGGTTTCCAGCCCAGACGCTGCCTTTCTGGTAGCTCTAGAGACTACATAGTAAAACGTTCAAGCCGCATGTAAACTTTGTTCGGCTTAGCTAAACTTAAACAAATTGAAATTCAATGTTTGGTTTGTTTGCAATTTTCATTTGTAAAATATGTTATATACCTACCTAAACTTTGTTACGTGCACACTTAGCCGATATTGTGTGGAGACCTACAGTTTATTCTGGACACACCTAAACTTTGTTCGTGAGACCTAAACTTTGTTTGTCAGACCTAAACTTTGTGGCAGTGGTGCGTATTTTGCTGCAATCTGCGCTGCTCGTTACTGACCATACTTGAACAAAAGAGCGCTGTTGGCGCAGTAGATAGCCTGCATGCCTGGAGATCTGATAGTAATATGTTCTATTACAACAACAGCAGTAACAACAGCTGCTACTTTTCACACTCGCCATCACCACTGACTGATTCCCTTTCCTCTCCGTAGCACAACACAACACTGTGGCCTGCACAGACGGAAAGAGACCAACAACAACTATTCTACAGTTAAAACTAGCACACATTATTGCCAAGATAATAAATGTGTTAAGTTTATTTTACTAATATTCTCAGCAAATTAGGACTTGATCCTGTGAATTCCTTTTCCTGTTGGTAATTTGCCGCTATGATTGCGATACATTGATACTGTTCCCCCTTGCCACGTTACAGGAGTACTTGAGGCTAGGATGTGTTCTGTTGCTATGTGCCTTGTAAACCCTCATTCCTATTCACCTGTGTTTGTGTGTCCGCGCGTGAGAGCACACTTCAACTCCCATCCTCACAGAGCAAAGGTCAGAGGTTACATATTACGAATAGACACCTGATGTGGTGGAGTTCAGAGTTTTGACGTTTGTAGTGCCATATTGATTGATTGAAATATTTCTTTTATGTGAAAACAGATGATTTTGTGTGTTTGTCTGAGATTTTACATTTTCAGAGTTTTAACATTACCTATGTTTTCCTTTACTTGTAACTAAACTGTAGAGTTGCCATATATGATTTTCAGCCGAGAGTTTGATTATTCCTTTTTTATAACTACAATTAAAAATTTGATCCCAAGATACACGCAGTTGCTTTTTGTTTAACGTGTTCTTCGTTTACCGATTTCTACGGTTAACATGTACTTTTTTTTTAAGTTTACCAAATTTATTAGATTGAAGTCAATAATGTCACATGGAACTGGTGCGAGAAATTCGGGTTTGATGAGATTTGTGCTCAGAAAGTGGGCTTCCCTTGGCTGTGCAGACACACTTTTGGGAGCTACCTTTACACCCTTCTCACTGGTCTCCCTTTCGGAGCTTCTTTTCTCTTGGCACTTTTCAGGAAGTCCAGGTTTTTCAGGAAGTCCAGGTGTTTTGAGAAGTCCAGGTGTTTCAGGAAGTCCAGGTGTTTTGAGAAGTCCAGGCGTTTCAGGAAGTCCAGGTGTTTCAGAAAGTCCAGGTGTTTCAGGAAGTCCAGGTGTTTTGAGAAGTCCAGGCGTTTCAGGAAGTCCAGGTGTTTTGGAAAGTCCAGGTGTTTCAGGAAGTCCAGGCGTTTCGGGAAGTACAGGCGTTTCGGGAAGTCCAGGCGTTTTAGGAAGTCCAGGTGTTTTAGGAAGTCCAGGCGTTTTAGAAAGTCCTGGTGTTTCAGGAAGTCCAGGTGTTTTGGAAAGTCCAGGTGTTTCAGAAAGTCCAGGTGTTTCAGGAAGTCCAGGCATTTCAGGAAGTCCAGGCGTTTCAGAAAGTCCAGGTGTTTCAGGAAGTCCAGGGGTTTCAGGAAGTCCAGGCGTTTCGGAAAGTCCAGGTGTTTCAGGAAATCCAGGTGTTTTGAGAAGTCCAGGCGTTTCAGGAAGTCCAGATGTTTCAGGAAGTCCAGGCGTTTCAGGAAGTCCAGGCGTTTTGGGAAGTCCAGCCGTTTCGGAAAGTCCATGTGTTTTGGAAAGTCCAGGTGTTTCAGGAAGTCCAGGCGTTTCGGGAAGTACAGGCGTTTTAGGAAGTCCAGGCGTTTTAGGAAGTCCAGGTGTTTTAGGAAGTCCAGGTGTTTTAGGAAGTCCAGGCGTTTTAGGAAGTCCTGGTGTTTTAGGAAGTCCGTGCGTTTTAGGAAGTCCAGGAGGCAGTTGCTCTGCTTAATTTGTTTAGTCCTTACATTGATTTTCTCAGGAATGATGTATCGTTCAACCCCATCGGCATCGTACAGCGAGCGACCAACAACTGGTGACACAAAGTGCCACCATTCGGATGAGGATCAGCCGGGCGCAAGCCCTATAAACCCTGTTCAACCGTGAGGTTATATTAGGGCCCTGATTAAAGCCAGGGTGGGGCTTGAAAATAAAAAACCTTGCCTCCCAAACTGGGGCAGAAATATGTGTAATTAGGGACGACGCGATTACCAACTTGTTTATTGACCTCAACGCCAACATCAGGAGAGGTCAAATCGAAGATCCGGACAGTCTTTTCGTGGTAGAACTTGTGTGGCACACCTTTAGAATTGCAGCGACCCTTGAAGATTGCCATATAACGTGACAGCATTGCCATATAACGTGACAGCTTCATGACACCTTTTGTTCTAAATTTGCTGGAGAACATCGTTGAAAGACTTCTTCGTTAAACTTGTTACTGCTTAACAAATACCTTTAGAACAGTGCTGTTTAACTGGTGGGTCAAACATGTTAACCTAATCTTGTAATGGCTGCATGGTTTTAGCACATTTATGCTGCACGGAAGTTGATGAATTGTTTGCGACAACTTTTGGCGCCTGAAATATAGGTACAACCATCAAAGATCAATGAAAAGCCTTTCTCAAGCATGTCAGTAGTAAACAACTTGACAGAGAAATCGGATATAAATTATTGCAGCGCTTCGTATCTCAGAAACAACACGCGAGTCACATGTATCAGAATTTATACTGTAAGCATTAGCTAAAGTTTGTAATTCGAGGACATTGGAGTTAACAAATAAACTGTTTTCTACATTTTTATTGAAACTGTCAGGAGCTCTGTGAAACAGTTTTCCTCGTTGTGTCGGTCTGCAGGTGTAAACAGGTGGAGGAATACAGGTTTACAACAGATGTCCACTAACGTGTTGTTGTCTTTCGTTACACATGATCGATAAACAGACAATTTATTGATCGGCACTGATGGAAAGAAAAAGAAAGAAAGACACACTAGATAACGTTAAATAGTGGCTCTTCCAGCTATCTTGTCTGGCGTTCGTGGCTTAGGCGTTGCGAGTCCGACTCGTAATTCCATCGTACCGCGATCGAAACCCACTGCTGGTTGCATAGAATTTTATCATGGTATAGGACGTCGCAGGTCGACCCAGCCCAAAATGGGTACCAGGATGGCTGTCCTGGGGAAGTAAAGAGGGCCGGTGTAATGCTGACCACATTACCCACTTAGTGTCGATGGTCCGTAAATATGGGCTCCCTCCCAGTATGCCCGATGCGCCTAAAGGCGTGAAAAGGGATCTTTACTTTTTTTTTTCAACTTTACTTCAATCTGTCTACTTCTTTCTATGAGTCTTTTTCTGTCTTCTTAACGTTCTCTTTTACCGCTTCGGGTGTCGGGAGAGTTATAAGGGGTCCTGCTTCGTGCTCTTATGGCTGCTTCGACCAAAGACCCATCGCAGTGCTGTGAAGTTTCTCTGATGTTATCCTTCCATCTTGTTCTTTGTCTACTTCATGCGCTACGTTCCTCCCCTCTTTCGGTATATGCATTGAATGGTATAACATCAGAAGGCATTCTCTCCAAGCGGACAAACCATTTGATTTGCTGTCTTTGTATGTAATTTAGAATTGTTTCTGTGCCGACTTTATCTCGTATGACCTCACTCCTGATTTTATCTATTCCGGTCCCTCCTAGTCTTTGTAAGACATATCTTTTCCATAGTTACTAATTTTCTTTTATGTTTTGTTGTTAGTGACCACGTCTGACACTGGTAGCATATGGTGGGAATTAATATGCTTTCTATTTTGTATAAGATGTCTCTTTGTTCTGACTGGGATTGCCGTATGCTGTGAGAGGGAGCTAGCTGTCCCAATACTTGGCCAGCTTTACTGTATCGAATGTCAATTTCTATGAGTGCCGATCAATAAATTATCTGTCTGTTTGTTTATATATAATTATACTACGACCTCAGGAGTTCGTCACCTGTTTACACTGTTTATCGTGTAATGTACATCCAGTTTTAACATATGGCTGTGAATCCTGGACAATCGGTAGGCAGGCCAAACAATTCCTTGAGGCCTCAGAGATGTGGTTTTACAGAAGTATGTTTAGAATACCCTGGACAGCCAAAAAGAGCAACCAAGAGGTTTTGAAAGAGGTGGGAGCTCGAAGAAAACTTATCACAGACATCAGGAGACATTCATCATTTTTTGGCCAAGTTATGAGAAGAGGGAAAATAGAACATGATGTGACCACTGGACAGATCTGTGGAAGGAGGGATAGAGGAAGACAACGAGAGAAGATGCTTGAAAGTCTTGGTGCATGGCATGGAGGTATGTCGGTACACGAACTGATACATGCTGCAGGAGATCGCAGATTGTCGAGAGCACCTGATGATGATTGTGCAATGTGTTATTCGTGGAACATCTTCTTTGTTTAATGTGGTACCACGTGGTCTGGTCAGTAAAACAAGTATATGATTAACGTGTCCTGTTTTTCCAGTTCTTGTTTAAAGTGTTCCTTCCTTCTTGCGTTTTTTCCCTCCGAGCTGCTCCCTGAAAGTTTGACAACATGAGATCAGTAGATCTGAATTACCCATGTTTTGTTGGTTTGCAAATGCAAACAGGTTGAAGAGTACAGTAAACAACAGCGAAGAATTATCATTCTTGCGGTGCTGGTTCTGCGGACTGCAATCCTGGAAGGGACAAGGGGCAACTACAACTGCCTCCGTCAGTTCTCTCTCGCAGTCTGGTTCCAAATCACTAAGCAGCTGGGGTGGGGGGAAGGGGAGGGGGGTCGCAAACGACGACCCCTCGCCTGACGTAACCCGTCTCTTCACTTTCCGTACACTAAAATCAGTCTTGTATCAATCAATCAGGTGCCGTCTCCACAATGAAGGTTGGCTGCAATGGATCTCCAACAAGCCCTGTCTCTTGCAATGATGTACACTCACTCATTATGCTGT